>ONZH01020400.1:0-186785 GCA_900303285.1 Rhinella marina
CTTGACATTGTGGACCAGGAATTTGCGGAACCCTGTGGGCAGCATGTGTTTGGTCTTCTTGTTGCTACCGTACCCAATGTTGGGCAATATAGATACGCAGGTAATATTATTTTTCACACCTATCCCAAAAAAAATTTTACGCAGTTTGCGCAAATAAAACTGGAAACTGGAACTGGAGAGAGGGCCTGTAGGTGGACCTCCGGAAAAATTGTTTGGAGAGAGGGCCTGTAGGTGGACCTCCGGAAAAATTGTTTGGAGAGAGGGCCTGTAGGTGGACCTCCGGAAAAATTGTTTGGAGAGAGGGCCTGTAGGTGGACCTCCGGAAAAATTGTTTGGAGAGAGGGCCTGTAGGGGACCCTTGGAAAAAATTGTTTGAAGAGAGGGCCTGTAGGGGCCCTCCTGAAAAAATTGTGGTAAAAGAGTGCCAGTTGGACCTCTAAAAAATGGCGTTTTTTTAGTCAGCGTTAGGCAAAGACGACATGGAGGAGGAGGAGTAGAGTAGGAGGAGTAGAGAAGAGGAATCGGATACATAAGTAATGTTAATCTTTAGCTGCTTTCCCCCGGAGGAGATTTGAATTCCGGTGAAATCCAGGCTTTGTTCATTTTAATAAGCGTCAGCCTGTCAGCGCTGTCAGTTGACAGGCGTGTACGCTTATCGGTGATGACGCCACCAGCTGCACTGAATACCCGCTCTGACAGCACGCTAGCGGCAGGGCAGGCCAGCACCTCCAAGGCGTACAGCGCCAGTTCAGGCCACGTGTCCAGCTTTGAAACCCAGTAGTTGTATGGAGCAGAGTGATCGCTACGGACGTTGGTATGGTCAGCTAGGTACTCCCTCACCATCTTTCTGTACAGCTCCCCCCTACTCTGCCTAGACTGGGGACAGGTGACAGTGTCTTGCTGGGTGACATAAAACTGGCAAAGGCCTTGGAGAGCGTTCCCCTGCCAGTGCTGGACAAGCTGCCTGCTCGCCTCCTCTCCCCCGCTACTTGGCCCACAGAACCATGCCCTCTGCCGCTAGCGGCGTCAGATGGGAAGAATTGTTTCAGCTTGTGCACCAGGGCCTGTTGATATCTATTCACTCTCATACTCCTTTCCTCTGCAGGGATGAGAGTGGAAAGGTTCTGCTTGTACCGTGGGTCCAGGAGAGTGAACACCCAGTAATCGGTGTTTGAAAAAATTCTTCTAACGCGAGGGTCACGGGATAGGCAGCCTAACATGAAGTCTGCCATGTGCGCCAGAGTCCCAACACGCAAGAATTCCCTCTCCTCACTGGCCTGACTCTCCATTTCCTCCTCCTCCTCCTCCAAGTCCTCCTCTTCAGCCCATAACACGCTCAAGAGTTAAGGACTGAGCACTGGTACCCTCTTCTGTCTCGCCGACATTCTTCTCCTCTTCCTCCTCATCCTCATCCCCCTCCTCCGATACGCGCTGAGAAACAGACCGGAGGGTGCTCTGGCTATCAAGCGACGTATCTTCCTCACCGTCTCTTGTGACAAGCGCAAAGCATCCGACTTCATGCTGAGCAGTGAGTTTTTCAACAGGCAAAGCAGCGGGATGGTGAGGCTGATAATGGCGGCATCGCCGCTGACCATCTGTGTTGACTCCTCACAAAGTTGCTCAACACCTGGCAGATATCAGACATCCACGTCCACTCCTCATTGTAGACTTGAGGAATCTGACTGACCTGACTACCAGTTCTGGTGGAAGTTGACATCTGGCAGTCTACAATCGCTCTGCGCTGCTGGTAAACTCTGGATAACATGTTTAATGTCGAATTCCATCTCGTGGGGCACGTCGCACAACAGTCAGTGAGCGGCAGTTGTAGGCGGCGCTGCGCTGCCCTGAGAGTGCGCAGCATCTATGGTCGACTTGCGGAAATGCGCACAGATGCGGCGCACCTTGGTGAGCAAATCAGACAGATTGGGGTATGTCTTGAGGAACCGCTGAACTATAAGATTGAACACGTGGGCCAGGCCTAGCACATGTGTCAGTCTGCCGAGTTGCAGAGCCGCCACCAGGTTACGCCCGTTGTCACACACAACCATGCCTGGTTTGAGGTTCAGCGGTGCCAGCCACACATCGGTCTGCGCCGTGCATGCCCTGTAACAGCTCTTGGGCGGTGTGCCTTTTGTCACCTAAGCTCAGCAGTTTGAGCACCGCCTGCTGGCACTTACCCACAGCACTGCTGTTGCGCCTAGAGCTACCGACTGAAGGCGCCGTGCCCACGGATGGTAATTCGGTGGAGGAGGAGGAGGGGTCAGAGGAGGAGGAGGCATAGTACGTCTGAGAGACCATGACCGAGGTAGGCCCCGCAATCCTCGGTGTGGGCAGTACATGAGCGGCCCCAGGGTCATTCTCGGTCCCAGCCTCCACCAAGTTAACCCAATGTGCCGTCAGTGAGATATAGTGTCCCTGCCCGGCAGCCACTTGTCCACGTGTCCGTGGTTAGGTGGACCTTCTCAGAAACAGCGTGGTCAGGCATGGATGATGTTTCTGTGACACGTGCTGGTGTAGGGCTGGGACGGCACATCGGGAAAAATAGTGGCGGCTGGGGACCGAATACCGAGGGGCAGCCACCGCCATGAGATTGCGAAAGGCCTCAGTCATCTACCAGCCTATTAGGGCAGCATCTCCAGGCTAAGCATTTGGAGATGTGGACGTTGAGGGCTTGGGCATGTGGGTGTGTGGAACTGTATTTCCTCTTGCGCTCCAGCGTCTGCTGTAAAGACAGCTGAACGCTGCGCTGGGACACATTGGTGGACACTGTGGAGGATCGTGGAGGCGAAGAGTGGTAGTTTTCCGGCGGGAGGCACTCGTGCCGGGGTCCTGGGCAGGGTTGACTAGCAGAGGCAGCGAGTGACGCAGGGGGTTGACTAGCAGAGGCAGCAGTGACACAGGGGAAGGAGCAGTGGTGTGCCCCAGGAGGTGGTGAATGGCCTTGGTTCCATTGAGTGGGGTGTTTTAGCACTCATATGCCTGCGCATGCTGGTGGTGGTTAGGCTAGTAGTGGTGGCACCCCTGCTGATCCTGGTGTGGCACAGGTTGCACACCACAGTCCGTCGGTCATCCTCACTATTCTTTAAATAACCTCCAGACTTGTGAACATCTAGGCCTCGCCACGGGAGCTTCACTACGTGAAACAGTTGCTCGCTGATGCACCAGCTCTGGCCCTGCTTCTCCTCTGGCCACATCAACTGCCTCTTACAACCTGTTCTGGTGCAGCACTCGCCTCCGCCTCAGAAGCACTGATTTCACTCGGCATATCAACCCAGCTTGGGTCAGTCACCTCGTCATCCTCCGATTCTTCAGTCTGCTCCCCCCTCGGACTTCCTGCCCTGACAACAACTTCACCACTGTCTGACAACTGTGTCTCCTCATCGTCCGACACCTCTTTACAAACGTCTTCCACTAACTCAAACAGTGTCATCATCATTCATCATCACCACAGACTGCGACAGTTGCGAAAACTTGGGCATCGGGACGAGGTCAGCAGCAACCTGAGAAGTGGTTTGTGACTCTGGAAAGGGTCCAGAAAACAGTTCCTGAGAGTATGCCGGATCGCATTCCAAATTTTCCTGGGAGGGGCAGACTGGGGGGAAGGAGGTTGAGGTGGAGGAGCCAGAGGAGTGCTCCCTTGGGTAACGTGGGTGGACTGCGTGGAAGACTGACTGGTGGACAAATTACTTGAAGCATTGTCCGCAATCCACGACATCAGCTGTTCGCACTGTTGTGGTTTCAACAGTCCTCTACCACGTGTCCCTGTAAGTTCAGACATGAAGCTAGGGAGTGTAGCTCTGCGGCGTTCCCCTGCTCCCTCATCAGCAGGTACTGTCTCACCCTGCCCAGGACCACGGCCTCTGCCCCCTGCAGTAATTGAATGCCCACGCCCTCGTCCTCGACCCTTAGCCCTGGGGTTCAACATTTTCTGTATATAAGTGTATTATATAAAAAATAAAAAATAAATGGACCTGGTGTACTGAAACCCACAAACTTGTTCAGTCTGGTTTAATTAAGTGACGTAAAGAAAGTGTCACCTGGACAGAAAATACGGATTGGAGTGAGTGTGCTGAACTGTGACACACAGAATGGTTCCACACTGCTGTGTGAAATGGATTTGTATCACTGAGCTAAAACAACAAAAAAAAACTATTTTTTTTATATATTTTTTTATATATTTTTTTTATGTTTTGTTTTTTTTGGGAACGTGACGTGCAGAAACTATCGTAGACCTAACTCACACCCTGTTAATGGTGGCTATTTTGACTGCGACCCAGACAAATGTCGCACAGAGATTTTTTGTGATCAAGCTATATACGTGAGAGCAAAAGACCTGGTTGGATTACGTGACGTACAGAAAGTGTCACCTGGACAGAAAATACGGATTGGAGTGTGTACTGAACTGTGACACACAGAATGGTTCCACACTGCTGTGTAAAAAAATTTTTTTTTTAATATTTTTTTTATATTTTTTTTTTTTTGTTTTTTTTGGAACGTGACGTGCAGAAACTATCGTAGACCTAACTCACACCCTGTTATGGTGGCTATTTTGACTGCCGACCCAGACAAATGTCGCAAGAGATTTTTGTGATCAAGCTATATACATGAGAGCAAAAAGACCCGAATGGATTACGTGACATACAGAAAGTGTCACCTGGACAGAAAATACGGATTGGAGTGTGTACTTGAACTGTGACACACAGAATGGTTCCACACTGCTGTGTGAAATGGATTTGTATCACTGAGCTAAAACAACAAAAAAACTTTTTTTTATATATTTTTTTTATATATTTTTTTTATGTTTTGTTTTTTGGAACGTGACGTGCAGAAACTATCGTAGACCTAACTCACACCCTGTTAAGGGTGGCTTTTTGACTGCGACCCAGATAAATGTCGCACAGAGATTTTTTGTGATCAAGCTATATACGCTTGAGAGCAAAAGACCTGGTTGGATTACGTGACGTAACAGAAAGTGTCACCTGGACAGAAAATACGGATTGGAGTGAGTGGACAGCTGAACTGTTGACACACAGAATGGTTCCACACTGCTGTGTGCAATGGATTTGTATCACTGAGCTAAACAACAAAAAAACTTTTTTATATATATATTTTTTTTTATGTTTTGTTTTTTTGGGAACGTGACGTGCAGAAACTATCATAGACCTAACTCACACCCTGTTAATGGTGGCTATTTTGACTGCGACCCAGACAAATGTCGCACAGAGATTTTTGGGATCAAGCTATATACGTGAGAGCAAAAGACCTGGTTGGATTACGTGACGTATAGAAACTGTCACCTGGACAGAAAATATGGATTGGAGTGTGTACTGAACTGTGACACACAGAATGGTTCCACACTGCTGTGTGAAATGGATTTGTATTACTGAGCTAAAACAACAAAAAAACTATTTTTTTTCATATTTTTTTTTTTTATTTTTTTTTTGTAGTTTTGTTTTTTTGGGAACGTGACGTGCAGAAACTATCGTAGAGCTAACTGACACCCTACTGACGGTGGCTATTTTGACTGCGACCCAGACAAATGTCGCACAGAGATTTTTGTGATCAAGCTATATACGTGAGAGCAAAAGACCCGGTTGGATTACGTGACGTACAGAAAGTGTCACCTGGACAGGAAAAATACGGATTGGAGTGTGTACTGAACTGTGACACACAGAATGGTTCCACACTGCTGTGTGCAATGGATTTGTATCACTGAGCTAAAACAACAAAAAAACAATTTTTTTTATATATATATTTTTTTATATATTTTTTTTATGTTTTGTTTTTTTTGGGAACGTGACGTGCAGAAACTATCTTAGACCTAACTCACACCCTGTTAATGGTGGCTATTTTGACTGCGACCCAGACAAATGTCGCACAGAGATTTTTGGGATCAAGCTATATACGTGGGAGCAAAAGACCTGGTTGGATTACGTGACGTACAGAAAGTGTCACCTGGACAGAAAATACGGATTGGAGTGTGTAGTGAACTGTGACACACAGAATGGTTTTACACTGCTGTGTGAAATGGATTTGTATCACTGAGCTAAAACAACAAAAAAACTATTTTTTTTATATATTTTTTTTGTAATTTAGTTTTTTTGGGAACGTGACGTGCAGAAAGTATCGTACACCTAACTCACACCCTGTTAATGGTGGCTATTTTGACTGCGACCCAGACAAATGTCGCACAGAGATTTTTGTGATCAAGCTATATACGTGAGAGCAAAAGACCTGGTTGGATTACGTGACGTACAGACAGTGTCACCTGGACAGAAAATAGTGAGTGTACTGAACTGTGACACACAGAATGGTTCCACACTGCTGTGTGCAATGGATTTGTATCACTGAGATATAACAATTAAAAAAAAAAAGGGGGTCATATATTGCGATAGCTGCACTACTAGTGCCAGCCAGCCAGCCAAGCCAGGAGACAAAAAAAAAATTTGTAGCTCTTAGAAGGGCTGCTGGGTTCTTTGTGGGTGATTCCTGCCTAACAGAGAACTAAATGCAGGCCCTAACACTCTCCCTGAAACGCAGCAGCTCTATCCCTAACGACATCCAGACAGCATCTGAGCCGAGCACCGTGGCCAGTCACTAGTATATTCCAGGGTCACCTGATCAGGCCAGCCAACCCCTGCTATCGACATGTAAGGGCCCCACGTGATGCTGGGTGTACCGCAGAGTCTCCTGGCTTGTGATTGGCTGAGTTTATAGGCGCCAAAAAAGCACAATGCGGAAGTTGCCATTTCCTCGAGCATGGCAAGATACTCGTCCGAGCAGCGAGCACTTACGAGTACCCTAATACTCGAACGAGCACCAAGCTCGGACGAGTATGCTCGCTCATCTCTATTCTCAACCCATAGATTGCTACAGCAGGAGAGGGGCTGTTACCAAAGATGTGGACCTTCATACAGTAAACTATAACTTCCTTATTGACATTGTTGTCTTTGTGCCATAGGAATCTGAGGTAGTTTCTGTTATCTTCTTTAATGATGAAGCAATGGAACATTTGCTGATTGTCCGCTATTGTGGCAACAGGCTCCTTTCTGAAGCAAATCAGTACTCCTATGAGGCTATTGTTTAGATTAGGTCCCGTTAGGAGCAGATTGTTAAGAGAAACCCCATCATACTCAGCGCTGGAATGAAATACCACTCTGATCTGGTTTGGTTTACAAGGATGGTATACTCCAAAGAATGGAAGGTACAAGCATTCTTCTCCTTCCCTGAGTGGTGGTGTAGGCTCTGCATGGTCCCTATTGAATTTGTTCTGCATGAAGTCCACAAATTGTTTCTCCATCTCTGTTTTTTTTTTATCAGGGTTCATTTTAAAGATGATAATCTGGACTGTGCTTGATGTAAGTTGTTTGGCATCCTTGCTCTTGGAGAGCAAAAAGGTAAGGGTGCTATCCAGCTGTTAGAATTGTCTTGGGTAAACTCCCTTTCCATTACCTTCAGAAATTCCTTCTCTTCTCTTGTAGGTGCTAACTTGTTGTCATCACCCGTTGACTCAAATACTGTTGATCCAAGATTGTCGTTCTGGGTGAGGAAAGAATGTGTAACGTCTCTGAGGTTGTGCTGCCACTTACTGTTGCTAAGCTTCTCTTTTGCTTTGTAATGGTTCAGACAAGGCTGAAAATGAGAGCTGCGTCTATTTGGCAGAAGGTGCATCTTGAATGCAGATACTTTTGGACTTTTCATTTGGCCAATGCAAACGTTGCCTATGATAACCCAGCCAAGATCCAGTCGTTGGGCGAATAGGGCATTGTGCGGGCCATTGATTTGCTGGCGCACTTTGTGCACTCTGAGAATATCTCTCCCTAGCAGGAGAAGGATTTTTGCATCCTCGATGAGTGCTGGAATTTTGTTTGCTATCATCTTTAGATGAGGATGATGCAGGGCAGCCTCTGGAGTAGGAATCTTTGTTAAAGGGTATCTGATTACGCTCAATGAGAGTGGGTAAAGGTGACTCAAAATTGCCATTGTGTGAAGACAGCATAAGTCCATTGGCTCTTCCTCCGGAGACTTCTGTGGTGCCACTGCAGGTACCTAAGGTGTAGAGGTAAGAATCTCCCTTTAGGTTAAAAAAATCAGAGTTCTGATCTTGCTAGTGATCGATTGCTCTAGTCATCGAGAATAGTGTACACCTTTAGAGCCTTCTCAGAGTGACCTTTGGGGTACACATTGATCAGGCATATTTTGGAGCAGGACTTGTCAGAAATATCTTCTCCGCAGACTTCTGTGCATGAAGATGATACTGTAGTAGAGTTTGTTTCTTGATCTGTGTTCTATCCCCGCCATGCTTTGGTGAGGGAGGATAAGGTGTGGATGCTGTTGGAACGGGTGAAGATGGGTGAAGAGCCTGGACGTGGTCATCATGGTCACATTCTATGCACTTAATAGCAGAACATGAGCGATTTGTTCTGGGCTTGGATGTGAGGTCAAGTATGATAGTCTGCATCCTGTTGTTTTGGCGAGACGTGTGAAGTGCAAATATAAATATGTTTCTGATCATTTGGAATCCATTGGATCGGATAAAATTATTCTCACCTCTGAATTGAAGACTGTTTGTAATTGAATAATTAAACTGTGTCCTTGTCATTTGTCTTAACTGTTTATTTGAGACTTTGTATATTTCTATTAGATGAAATGAAACAATGAAACTGGTAGGGAAATGTTTGGGGAAAGCTTTGTTCATTCTATCTGATAGACTGGACACAGAAAACATGTGTACAAGGTATTGTCCTATGTATTTGATGATGTGTAAATGAACAATGATCTGTTGGGAAAGGTATATGTGCAGGAGAATTAGTATTGTCTGTAGTTTGTCTTGGGATTCTGATTTATTGCGGATCTGAGAATTAGCCACTCCAAGGTTCATAATAATACCAGAAAACCAAGATATGCACAGTGACCATCATGGATTGTGTAATCTAGCTACATATTATTAGGGGTGAAGCTCTTTGGTAAAATAGTATAAAAGCTGGACAGTTTCAGCAAGACATTGGAGTTCACCTAGGACGAGATGTCTTGCCTAGGAAAATTGTGGTTCCCAATTGAGTCTCTGATAGTCTCGCTAAAATGGGCTCCCCAGCTGATGTGTATTGCTATCGGATGATGAACTCAATTGGTGATGTATGTACCTTCATTCTGGATGTAGTTAGGATTAGAACTCTAGATGAAGTGTGGTTATAAATATGTAATTAGTATTTGTGTTATCTTTTGTCTAAACCCCTTATTGTTTGTAACTGTTGTATTTTGTGTAGGTGTATTTACTATATTTTGCTAAAAAGAACATAACCCTAATTATCCTCATTTCTTTATTAAATTTAATTACGAATTTTACATTTCTTAAAGTGGTGTGGGTTGTCTCTCTTTAACGAGTATCTGAACCTAAAATGGTGTATTTGTTAGCAAGTTACCTAATTTGTTAGCAATACAACGTCTGTGTCATCTGGAGCATCTATGGTGTTCGAAGATTTGCTGTTCTGACTTAGCACATACTCACTTGTGCGTTTAAGGGGATCTTCAACATCCACTTTGCTTAAACAATTACTGTTTCTGCAACTGTCACTGGCGGCTTGCTCCAGAATCTTCCACCTTGCCAAGGCCACAGCATGTTCACCCTGAAGAGCTTCTAGTTCTGCCTTTTTTGTGCAGCCTCAGCTTCCATCTTTGCCTTCTTTTGTGCAGCCTTGGCTTCCATCCCTGCCTTCCTTTGTGCAGCCTTGGCTTATATCTCTGCCTTCTTTTGTGCATAGGTGACCTGTACCTTTGTGGCCTTATCTTCTGCATGTGCTCTAATAAGTTGTTCGCTGAGTGTGGAGGATCTGGAAGACAGTGATTTATATGATATTTTATAATTCCTGGTGCACTTGGAGAAATGGGATGAACTTTCCTGCAGCTGCACAATTCTAGTTTCCGTGTCAGATTTTATTTTTTACATATACTACCGTCCCTCATTAAATATTGTTCTCGGAAGTTCTGCAATTCATGCAGGGACTCATTGGTGCCTTTTCAACACGCTAATATATTCATATCTTTGTTCTGTATAAAGTTCATATGCTGTAGAAAGCTGTTTTAGAGCTCCCTCTAGTGGTAACACATGAAAGGCTGGTGTAGTAGTGAGGATAGACATGTGGCTTAATATTTTGTGCCACAAGTTTGAGACATCAGCTAACAGTTCATGCTTCCTACCTTGTAAGATATCCATTATTTTCCATGTGGGCTTGCTGTTATGTTTGGTCATTTGCTCAGGTTGCAGGTCAGGATCTGTATCTTGTTCTAGTTCTGTATGAGGATGACTTTCATCTTCTGAAAACTGCATGGAGTGACCTTTAGCCATGATGAGACAGGGATAGGATCACTGGTACAGAGTAGGGAGCAGAGAGCTATAGATTGTAGCTGCACCCTGAGGTAATTCTGTCTGATGGTGGCTAGCTACTGTAGAGGATTTTCCTCTGTAGAAACTGCACCTTTTGGATAGGTTTCATAGTAACATAGTTTATAAGGCCACAAAAAGATATCTGTCCATCCAGTTCGGCCTGTTATCCTACAAGTTCATCCAGAGGAAGGCAAAAAAAACCCTGTTACGTAGAAGCCAATTTTTCCCACTTTAGGGGAAAAAATTCCTTCCCGACTCCAATCAGGCAATCAGAATAACTCTCTGGATCAACGACCCCTCTCTAGTAGCTATAGCCTATAATATCATTACACTCCAGAAATACATCCAGGCCCCTCTTGAACTCTTTTAGTGAATTCACCATCACCACCTTTTCAGGTAGAGAGTTCTATAGTCTTATTGCTCTTATAGTAAAGAATCCTCTTCTATGTTTGTGCTTCTTTCCTCCAGACACAGAGGATGTCCCCTTGTCACAGTCACAGTCCTGGGGATAAATAGATCATGGGAGAGATCTCTGTGCTGACCCCTGATATATTTATACATAGTTATTAGATCCCATCAGTCGCCTTTTTTCTAAAGTGAATAACCCTAATTTTGATAATCTTTCAGGGTACTGTAGTCTACCCATTCCAGTTATTACTTTAGTTGTCCTCCTCTGAACCCTCTCCAGCTCTGCTGTCTGCCTTGTTCACAGGAGCCCAGAACTGTACACAGTCCTCCATGTGTGGTCTGACTAGTGATTTGTAAAGTGGCAGGACTATGTTCTCATCATGGGCATCTATGCCTCTTTTGATGCAACCCATTATCTTATTGGCCTTGGCAGCAGCTGTCTGACACTGGTTTCTTCAGCTTAGTTTGCTGTTCACTAAAATTCCTAGGTCCTTTTCCATGTCAGTGTTACCCAGTGTTTTACCATTTAGTATGTACTGGTGACTTGCATTATTCCTTCCTATGTGCATAACCTTACATTTGTCAGTGTTAAACCTCATCTGCCACTTCTCTGCCCAAGCCTCCAGTTTATCCAGATCCACCTGTAGCAGAGTCTATCCAGATCCACCTGTAGCAGTTGTGACAACTCGGGGTCACTTAGCTCTCCAGGATCGCCGTCTTCTCACCTTAGACGGTTGGCACACCTCGAGAAGCCACTCCAACACTGCAGATTCTGGTATAAACTGGTCACAACCAGCTTTTATTGTCACTTTTACAGCAGTCCAAACAACTCATAAACACAAATCCTCAGCCGTCTTGCCACTGACTATACAGTATTTCTCCCTCTCTATCAGGATCTGGGTCTACCACCCAGCTCCCCAAAACACACCACGGTGCTTACCCCACACAGGGTTAGAGGGTTCCGCCTCCCACAGGCCTTGGTGCAGCCTGCTCCTTCCCCAGAAGAGGAGCCCTGATTGAGGAGCCCAGCCCACCTTTACCTGAGCTCCTCAGCTGGCTGATAATTACCTCATTACCAGCCTACACCTTTTTAATGGCCTTTATATGGCCCTCTGGCAGCCACACTGCCACACAGTGTACTGTCCTCTTCTGTGTTAATTACTGTACACAGTTTAGTGTCATCTGCAAAAATTGATATTTTAGTGTGCAAGACTTCTACAAGATCATTAATAAATATATTGAAGAGAAGAGGGTCCGGTACTGACCCCTGTGGTACCCCACTAGTGAGAGTGACTCAATCTGAGTGTGTACCACTAATAAACACCCTCTGTTTTCTATCACTGAGCCAGTTACTTACCCACATATAGACATTTTCCCCCAGGCCAAGCATTCTCATTTTATATACTAACATTTTATGAGGTACAGTGTCAAATGCTTTGGAGAAGTCCAGATATACGACATCCATTGATTCGCCGCAGTCAATTCTAGAACTTACCTCCTCATAGAAACTGATTAAATTAGTTTGACATGACCGATCCCTCATGAAACCATGCTGATATTGAGGTACTCCAAGATAGCATCTCTTAGAAAACCCTCAAACAGTTTACCCACGACAGATGTTAAACTTACCAGCCTATAGTTCCCGGGCTCTGTTTTTGGACCCTTTTTGAATATTGGCACCACATTTGCTATGTGCCAATCTTTTGAAACACCCCCTGTCAGTGTAGAGTCCTTAAATATCAGAAATAAGGGTCTGGCTATGACATTACTTCATTATCTTAGGATACAGGGGTGTATGCCATCCGGTCCTGCCGATTTGTCTATTTTAATCTTTATAAGACACCGCTGTACTTCTTCCTGGGTCAGACAGGGCACTTTTAATGGGGAATTTACTTTTATATTCTGAATTTCATCTGACAGTTTATTTTCCTCAGGGAATACAGTGGAGAAAAAAATATTTAATAGCTTTGCTTTCTCCTCATTGCTCTCTGCAACTACCCCCTCATTACTCCGTAAGGGGCCAACTCCTTCAGGTTTATACTTTTTACCATTTATATAATTGAAGAACATTTTAGGGTTAGTTTTACTCTCTTTGGCAATTAATCTCCCGGTCTCTAGTTTGCCTGCTTTTACATATTCTATTTTTTTCCTTATAGTTTTGCAATGCTTCCTCACTACCCTCCTGTTTTAGTGATTAAAATGTGTTTGTTGTGTCATTTATTGCTTTTTTTTACAGTTCTATTTATCCACATTGGTTTTTATTGTTCCTTAACCTTTTATTCCCATAAGATATGTACCTCTCACAATTAGATATTAGGATGCTTTTAAAAATATCCAATTTTGTGGCTGTATTTTTATTTTTGAGGACTTTGTCCCGGTTAGTTAGGCCTATCGCCTCTCTTAGTTGGGTAAATTTAGCTTTTTTGAAGTTTGGTATTTTTGTTCCTCCCTGAAGAAACACTCTTTTGAATGTCAATTGCAAGGTTATTATATTATGATCACTATTTCCCAGGTGTCTTCCAACCTGCACATCTGTTGTTCTGTCAGGTCTATTGGTTAATACTAAGTCCAATATGGCCATGTCTCTAGTCGGGTCATGAACCAGTTGGGAAAGGTAATTGCCAAGAACCTGTTTCCTTTATGAGATGTACAGGTTTCAGTTTCCCAGTCTGTATCTGGGTAGTTGAAGTCTCCCATAATAACAACCTCATTATGATTCGTTTATTTTGTTTAGAAGTAGATTTTCTGTGGACTTTGGTATATTAGGTGGTTTATAATAAACTCATATTAGTATTTTATTATTGTTTTTGCCTCCATGTATTTCTACCCACAGTGACTCCACATGTTCATGTCCCTCACTTATATCTTCCCAGAGTGTGGGCTTTAGACAGGACTTTACATAAAGGCAGACCACTCCCCCTCTCCGGTTTTGACAATCCTTTCTAAACAGACTGTAACCCTGTATGTTAACTGCCCAGTCATAGCTATCATCCAGCCATGTCTCAGTTATTCCCACTATGTAGTAGTCTTCCTCACACATCACTAATTCTAGTTCACCAGTTTTATTCGTTTCAAGAATCCTTTTTCTCAGCATTGAATATCACCATGTTTTTACTATTATAACTTTGTAGAGAGGCTGCTGTCTAAGATGAAGTCTGTGAGAATATATGGCTGTCCAGATCTGTAAGACCCTCTGTTTAGCACCTTTAGACGCAGTCAGATAGCTTCAACTCCTCTGTAAGGACACGTGGAAGGTATTTAGATGAAGGTTTATTTAAGCCAAACCCTTGTAAATGTGCAATACAGTGGTGTAAAAAACATGATGGCTGTACTGGCTGAGAGACAGAAGGACCAGAATGAAGTAACATGAAGGAGGGGCCAGAGCAGAGGAGCAGGAGGGAGAGAGCAAAGGGACAAACTACATACAATGAAATGCAGACTAATACATGACAATGAGGGAATAACAGTATGACCCAGAAGTGGGGCATAACAAAATCACCTAGGTAATGTACAACACCTTCCCTTTTGTTAGGTCTGCCGTGCCTGAGCAGTCCAGCTGTTCCCTGTGGGCACGAATGCCATGTTACTCACCAATCTGCCTAGTGCAGACTCCAGCCTATATGCTTCCTTCCACCCTTCCAGCATCTGTGCACTTAAGCTGCGTGTGCTCTCACATCCAGCCTCTTAAAGGGCCAGTGCATGTGCTTCCAAATCCTTCCCCAGCCAATGTTTTGGGATCCCTGGGTATTTAAGAAACCTTCCCCAGACAGAGGGTGCCTGAGCTTAAGGTTCTCCAGTGATCAGCAAAGGCATTGGAAAGTCTAGTGCTTCTGCAGTTCTCCTACGTGTATCCTGCATTAGTTCCTGCTGTGCTTCAGCTTTGTACCCATTCTTCCTATGTGTTCCTGCACTTCCATTTCCAGTTCTGTTTGTGTTTAAGGCCGTCTGTCTACGTCTGTGCCCCTACCAAGTACCTAGCTTGCCCTGCCTGTGTCTCCAGTACTACCTTGCCTGCAGGGGCGTACATAGAAATAATTGGGCCCCATAGCAAGAATCTGAATGGGGCCCCTAACCCGGCCGACTACCCCGGCCATCCCACATGCTGCCCTGGCTCCTCCCATGCCACACCCCCATTTACCAATAAAGAAATGTATACATGAGCTACTGATTTATTTATTTTTTTAAATTAAGGAGACGTTATACTGAATGGGGGCAGCCACAAGGATGGATTATACTGTATATTATACAGCATGGTGTACGGATTATACTGTATATTATACAGCATGGTGTACGGATTATACTGTATATTATACAGCATGGTGTACGGATTATACTGTATATTATACAGCATGGTGTACGGATTATACTGTATATTATACAGCATGGTGTACGGATTATACTGTATACTATACAGCATGGTGTATGGATTATACTGTATACTATACAGCATGGTGTATGGATTATACTGTATACTATACAGCATGGAGTACGGATATTATACAGCATGGTGTACGGATTATACTGTATACTATAACAGCATGGTGTAGGGATTATACTGTATACTATACAGCATGGTGTAGGGATTATACTGTATACTTAACAGCATGGTGTAGGGATTATACTGGTATATACTATACAGCATGGTGTAGGGATTATAACTGTATATTATACAGCATGGTGTAGGAATTATACTGTATATTATACAGCATGGTGTATGGATTATACTGTATACTATACAGCATGGTGTATGGATTATACTGTATACTATACAGCATGGAGTACGGATATTATACAGCATGGTGTACGGATTATACTGTATACTATACAGCATGGTGTAGGGATTATACTGTATACTATACAGCATGGTGTAGGGATTATACTGTATACTATACAGCATGGTGTAGGGATTATACTGTATACTATACAGCAATGGTGTAGGGATTATACTGTATTATACAGCATGGTGTAGGGATTATACTGTATATTATACAGCATGGTGTATGGATTATACTGTATACTATACAGCATGGAGTACGGATATTATACAGCATGGTGTACGGATTATACTGTATACTATACAGCATGGTGTAGGGATTATACTGTATACTATACAGCATGGTGTAGGGATTATACTGTATACTATACAGCATGGTGTAGGGATTATACTGTATATTATAACAGCATGGTGTAAGGAATTATTACTGTATTTATTATACAGCATGTGTATGGATTATACTGTATACTATACAGCATGGTGTATGGATTATACTGTATACTATACAGCATGGAGTACGGATATTATACAGCATGGTGTACGGATTATACTGTATACTTACAGCATGGTGTAAGGATTATACTGTATACATACAGCATGGTGTAGGGATTATACTGTATACTATAACAGCATGGTGTAGGGATTTATACTGTATACTATACAGCATGGTGTAGGGATTATACTGTATATTATACAGCATGGTGTAGGAATTATACTGTATATTATACAGCATGGTGTATGGATTATACTACTGTATACTATACAGCATGGTTGTATGGATTATACTGTTATACTATACAGCATGGTGTACGGATTATACTGTATATACTATACAGCATGGGTACATTTATACTGGTATTATACAGTATGGTGTATGGATTATACTGCGTATTATACAGCATGGAGTGCGAATTATACTGTATACTATACAGCATGGATTGCGGATTATACTGTATACTATACAGCATGGTGTACGGATTATACTGTATACTATACAGCATGGTGTACGGATTATACTGATATATTATACAGCATGGTGTACGGATTTATATCTGTATACTATACAGCATGGTGTACGGATTATAACTGTATAACCTATACAGCATGGTGTACGGATTATACTGTATACTATACAGCATGTTGTACGGATTATACTGTATACTATACAGCATGGTGTACGGATTATACTGTATACTATACAGCATGGTGTACGGATTATACTGTATACTATACAGCATGGAGTATGGATTATATTGTATATTATACAGCATGGTGTACGGATTATACTGTATACTATACAGCATGGTGTACGGATTATACTGTATACTAATAACAGCATGGAGTATGGATTATACTGTAATTAGTACAGCATGGTGTACGGATTATACTGTGTATTATACAGCATGGAGTACGGATTATACTGTGTATTATACATGGTGTACGGATTATACTGTATATTATACAGCATGATCTACGGACTATACTGTATATTATACAGCATGCTGTACGGATTATACTGTATACTGTACAGCATGGTGTAGGGATTATACTGTATACTATACAGCATGGTGTAGGGATTATACTGTATACTATACAGCATGGTGTACGGATTATACTGTTACTATACAGCATGGTGTAGGGATTATACTGTATACTATACAGCATGGTGTAGGGATTATACTGTATACTATACAGCATGGTGTAGGGATTATACTGTATATTATACAGCATGGTGTAGGGATTATACTGTATATTATACAGCATGGTGTAGGGATTATACTGTATATTATACAGCATGGTGTAGGGATTATACTGTATATTAATACAGCATGGTGTATGGATTATACTGTATACTATACAGCATGGTGTACGGATTATACTGTATACTATACAGCATGGTGTAGGGATATACTGTATTATTTATACAGCATGGTGTATGGATTATACTGTATATTATACAGCATGGTGTATGGATTATACTGTATACTATACAGCATGGTGTACGGATTATACTGTATATACTATAAAAGCATGGTACGGATTATACTGTAATACTATACAGCATGGTGTACGGATTTATACTGTATATTAATATAGCATGGTGTACGGATTATACTGTATATTATATAGCATGGTGTACGGATTATACTGGATAACTATACAGTATGGTGTACGGATTATACTGTATATTATACAGGATGGTGTACGGATTATACTGTATATTATACAGCATGGTGTACGGATTATACTGGATAACTATACAGTATGGTGTACGGATTATACTGTACATTGTATAGCATGGTACAGGGATTATAATATATACTGTACAACAAATGCATGGCGGTTACACCATGCCGGACAATATAACCCCTGTGCCACGCTGTTCAATATACAGTATATACACAGTAGAGGTATAATGTATATTGTCTGGCACAGTGTATGCATATACCCACACACATACATACATATACATACATACACACTGTTATAGGGCTTATTAATTAGTAATATTTTGTGGAATATTATTAATTAATATTTATAAATAGGCGTAACCGGCTCTCGCTAGCTCCGCCTATTTATTTCCTTTACTGAAGTCCGTTCCCTGCACTATGTGTACTGAACTGTACTATGGCGGCTACACAAAATGACAATGTAAACGGTACTTTAAATAATAAAAATGATTTATTACAAAATAACACGTCTACGGTCTAATATTTAGACTATATCTATATATATTTATATTGGAGTATATAAATATATATACATATAGCCGCACAACAATACAATAACACAACCTCAGTATAAAAACTCAACTACACTGCACAACCCCACTTAATTCCACCCACAAACTATCTAAACATATACACACTCACACAGAAATACATATAATTACAGCAGTACCCTCCCAAGCCTACTACTAGCTGTCCCTAAAAGTGGTTACTTATAATACAGGGGTTATAGGGGAATGCCAGGGGTTATCTGCAGTGATAAAGGCACTGCAGGGGGTCAGGAGTTTGAGGATAATTAGGGGTAACAGGGAGTTCCAGGGGTACTTAGCCAGTCTCTATTTTTGGAGGGCCTGCTTGGCTTCCTTCCTCTGTGGTGATGAGCATCCTCTGCTTGTGGTGGTCAAAGCTCCTCTGCTTGTGGTGGTGAAAGCTCCGCCTAGTCCCCCAAATGCTGGACTATTTATCTATCATAGGTAGGGGGGAAGGTGTGGACAGTCCATGCTATAAAAAACAGGTTTAGCATGTCACCAACTACCTGTTTGGGGTCTGCACAAAAGGCGGCACTAGATATCAATCAGGTGAATAAACCTTCACATATGCAAAGGCCTTGGCCTGGAGGAGGACCAAACACCCGTGTTCATAGCAAACGCTTGCTGTGAACAGCTGATACCAGAGGTGTGTGACAAAGGGTAGATGATCTTATCAATCCTTCTGTCCTTTGATGTGCCCGAGAGACTGTCATCAGGGCGGCATCTCCCTCCTGCAAGTGCGCTGGTATGTGCCTCCAGGGGGATGCAGGGTGGAGGGTCAGTTTATATGTATATAGATAAATGCATATAAAACTGGGGCATATATACATGTATCTATATACATTAGGAGCAACTGGGGGCACAATATAATATATATAGGGGGCATCATATGTATCAGAGGGCACCACATATTGGGGCATATCTGGAGACCCACAGATACATATATAGAAGGCCCATATATAGATATACATATATATGCATGCCTAATTAAGGGGGCATGCATGCATATACATATACACACATACATACCAGCACTTCCTTCTACACACATACATACATACATACATACACAGGGGGCTGGGCCTTGGTCTTCTTTCCCCTTGAGAAGGGAGGAGGCGGGGCCAGCTGGGAGCGCACAGGAACGTCCGGGTTATGGCGGTGAGCGGGCCAGGAGAGGCCCGGAGCGCAGGGACGGGACGCATCTTAATGATGCAGAGTAGGGGGCGGGGCCTCCCGTGCGCTCCCGTGGGCCCCCTAGCAGTGGCGTGGTCTGCCTATATGGGCGGTCTCCACTGCTTGTCTGCCAGTCTATTCTATGTCTCCATGTATGCTACCAGTGTGCAGTCTGGAACTCAAAAAACAGCATATTAGTCTAAGTAACTTTCAAACCTGTGGTTTTCCTGCAGTTTTGGTCTGTTTTCTGCATGCTGAGCTTCCAGGCTTTGCACTGCTGTTCCTGATCTCAGTGGGTTAGCTGCCGACTATACTGGGACTAATCTAAGAGGTAGCAGTCTGATTGCTCCCCTGCAGCTAATTCCAGATCCCTGTACAGGGATTAAAGGGCGAATACTAGGGAAGCACCCGAATAACGCCCCTTATGGTTAGTCCAAAATCAAACCAGTTAGTTGGTACAGTGGGTCCACACTCACTGATTTGTAACTCCTTTATAGTGTTCACACCACAACCCACTCCAAAAAAGTAAAAAATGACTCAAAATAAAAAGCAAGATAAAGAACAGCCTATAGACAAACATTTATCAAAATAAAAGGAACCATTAAAATGAAAACCAAGTGAAATAAAAGATACTGGATGAATTGCAAGAATCTGAAAGGTCGACTGAATATCCGCTTTATCCAGCAACCCACCTTTACCTAAGGACTTTGCCAAAGACACAGTCAAATGTAGCATAACACTTTACATACATATTTGTCAATCTCATTATTCAAAGATTGCACAAAAGGATACTGTAAAACAAGTGAAGAATGATGTGAAATTAATTGGACTCCTTCTTTGGCACCACTCTAAGAAGAATATTAAAAAAGGGTCAACTATCCTACCTGGTAATAGTTATTTAAAGACTTTTCACCAAATGCAATTAGAAAGCAGAGGAAACTGAGTGGATTGATATATATTTGGTAGGAAAAAATCAGTAAAACCTGTTATTTATACATTTCTATCTTTTCCACCTCCTGTGAACAGCTATCAGTACAGGAGGGAGGGGTTATCAGTCACTGATAACCCCTCCCTGCTGTATCAATACCACGTCACACGATGTGGAAAAAGCAGAGATATACATGTATAAATTACAGGTTTTACTGAATGTTTTTCCTCAAAACTATAAATCAATCTGCTTAGCTCCTCCTGCCCTATAACATGATGCTTTCAGATTGCACTGTATTTTGTGGTGACAGGTCCTCTTTAAGGAGCTTCTGTTCACATCACCATAATACATTGTAACAGACAACACATTATCCACTAAAAGAAAACCCTGGCCAGTAAATGTAGGCAATATAAAGCCATTATAGAAACCCACAATTAGTAATTAAACCAATTAACCAAGACAGCAGGATCAACAACCTTACTGGCATCTTCTGAGAGGACTCATTGGCTTTCTTAACCCTTTAAAAAAGCAAAGAAAATACACAGTGCTACCAGTAGCGATGAGTGAAGTATTGAAAAATTCAATTTGGCTGCTTCGCTGAATTTTACAAAGAAATTTGCTTTGTGACAAATGAGTACATCACAAAGCGCATTTCTTTGTAAGTAGTGGGTGTAATGATAAGAAGCAGCTATTGAACAACCCCATCCCCCCATTGTATCCCTCAGATGCCACGTTCATAGCTAATCACGGCATCTGACAGCAATAATACAGTGTAAAATTTTAAAAAATTAATAATAAAATCATACTTACTGTACCTCCATTTTAGAGCGAAGAGCCGGCCACTGCCATCTTGATTGAAGATCTAGTGCGAAATCTCGTGTGGCCCGTGATGATATCATGCCAGCCGACTTGGTGACCTCATACGTCACATCACAAGATCTTGCAAGATCTTCGTGCAAGATCTTCAGTCAAGACGGCGGTGGCTGGGTCTTCGTGCTCAAACGGATGATTTGTGGACTTCGATTCGCTCAACACTAGTAGTAAGCCTTGATAGTGGGTCATTAGGTACACAAATCAGTGCTCAACTTAAAGGGGCATTCCCATCTCACAAATGTAGTTTGTATAGTTAGATATAGCCACACCAATATTATTACTAATAGAATGTATTTATATAAAATGTACCGTTTAGAAGATTTGCCTATTTGTATATCCATTGTACCACACACATCAGTCAGGCCATTGCCCCTAGTTACGGCCACCGCAGCCATGTAATCGTGGTCGCCGGCTTGCTCTTGTTCAAACCCGCTCTGAGGTAACTGCTGTATTGTAAACGCACAATGCATGAGAATGCGGAGACACATTTTTGTCTGCGCTTCCAAAACGCAGAGAAACGGATCCTGTTCCAAGATCAATTCATCTCTATGGAGCAGCATCCGTTTATAAAGTATGCGTTTTGGACGGATCCTGACCATTGTGTTTTGGACTGGTAGCGTCCAAAAACGCAGATGTACCCTAAGATGTGTCTGTGCATGCTCATGCAATGTGCGTTCACAATACAGCAGTTACCTCACAGCGGGTTTGAAAAGGAGCAAGTCAACCACCACTACTACATGGCCACGGTGGCCGTAACTAGGGGCAACGGCCTGACTGATGTGTGTGGGACAATGCCTATACAAATAGGCAAATCTTCTAAACGGTACATTTTATATAAATACATTCTATTACTAATAATATTGGTATGGCTATATCTAACTATACAAACTACATTTGTGAGATGGGAATACCCCTTTAAGTGGTTGTGCAGTAAAGGAACAACACTATGAAAGGCATATAGTTATATGTGGCTGCTACAGATCCCCTGATCCTCACACCAGTGAGGTTTGGAGTGGATAGAAATCCACAATTAGAACCAGTTAGGCCAGCAAGTAGGATCGCACTGCCAGGAAAATGGTCGAGTGAGCGGTAAGTAGAAAGGTAACCTTTGTCAGGTACAACACACAATAAAACCATAACATGACTGTATGGTTTTAATGTGTATTGGATCTGACGAAGGGAGTGTTCCACCCCAGAAACGCACTGTCCTAATAAAGTGTTACCTTTCTACTTACTGCTCACTTGACCATCTTCCTGCCAGTGCAATACTACTTACTGGTTCAACTGGTTCCAACTGCTTAACCCCCTCACAACATCTACTGTACATGTACGGCGGATGTCGTCTCTTTAAAGATAATGTCCGCTCCGGAGAGGAGCTGGCACCATAGCTGTTGCACACCTGGGGCTAATTTCTGCAATCAGAAAAGACACAAATCACACACAGTTAACCCCCTTAAATGCTTTCCCCAGGAGTGCTGCATTCCCAGGCCTGAATGGCTTCCTAGAGCCGAGATTGGCAAAGTCGATCCTTGGTGATGATAGGTATATTCCAATGTAGGGCTGCTAAGAGCACTACTGCACTGGAATATAGTGAATTTCCCATCCACTAATGTATTAAATTATATTATATTAGTGTATAGAAAAAGCAATCTAATGATTACACATTCAAGTTCCTTAGGGCAGTGTTTCTCAACTTGCAGTAAGCGTCCCTCAAGGGGTATGTACCGCAGGGTAAGGGGGTATGAGAGACTGCCCTAGCACCCAGCAATGTTTCATTGCTTGTATAGTGCCCTGGAGTAGGGAGTACTTTGACATTTGGACATTTGCCTATATCTCCTATGAAAAGTTGAAAACTTCTTACTTTATTTCTCTTGAAAGGGTTAACTTTTACCTTTTTTTACTGTGTTACTGCATGTTATATATATGTGGTGATATATATCCTGTTCATGAATGGGTTATTGGTTAATTAGTCGGGGGCACAATTTAACCCCTTAACTACCAGCCAACACCACCCGACCACTTTACCCCTTAAAATAATGACACAGAAACAGAAGATCAGATTAAATTGGCCACAGCAGCCATTTATTAAATTACAAACAAACATAAATATTAACAGAATAACACAATAACACAACCCTGCCGGGGGAGGTCCTAGAAGCCCCAACGCCATTTTCTATAAACCACCATGGCACTTCCATCTTGCCTCCAGCCGCAAAGCACCAGCTCGGAGACCTAATTGATGGACGCCTCACCACAACATCCAAGCTGTCCACCTATGGGAGTTCAGCCCCACCATTGAGGCCCTCCCATTTTCCAGCACCATTCGATATGCCCAGCTTTCAAAAGGACCTCCCCCCGCTGACTGCCGCGACAATTTCCCACACCTACCAACTTGCCCCCCACCGGACCAACCCATAGGCCTCATTCCCAAAAAACTGGGGGGGGGGGGGGAGATCCTGATTTTAAAAATCGAAATGGCCCCGAGCCCACTCCTCAAAGCCCTTATAAAGCCCCCCCAAACTCCGCCCCTAAATTAGCATACCCCTCTAATTCCATTAACCCCTTGGCTGCCGCCCCTCCCTAACCAAAACCCCTCATGCTGGCCTCCCTTCAAGGCTAAAGCCCCCAGTACGGCCCTATACTTGAATGGGTTATTGGTTAATTAGTCGGGGCACAATTTAACCCCTTAACTACCAGCCAACACCACCCGACCACTTTACCCCTTAAAATAATGACACAGAAACAGAAGATCGGATTAAATTGGCCCCAGCAGCCATTTATTAAATTACAAACAAACATAAATATTAACAGAATAACACAATAACACAACCCTGCCGGGGGAGGTCCTAGAGGCCCCAACGCCATTTTTTATAAACCACCGTGGCACTTCCATCTTGCCTCCAGCCACAAAGCACCAGCTCGGAGACCTAATTGATGGACGCCTCACCACAACATCCAAGCTGTCCAACTATGGGAGTCCAGCCCCACCATTGAGGCCCTCCCATTTTCCAGCACCATTACATATGCCCAGCTTCAAAAGGACCTCCCCCCGCCAACACGCGCAGCTTGAAACACCACCCCCTTCAAGCTTGCGCGTTCCACCACAAACGTAATGCTCTTTCTATGCCCTCCTGCAAGCCCAATGACCACATGTCAATGCCGACTGCGTTCAGATGAACACCATCAGCCCTCTAAAAACCACCAGTCCCCCCTTCCAATTCAGGATGCCTCACCGCAACAAAACCAACCCGACCACCTCCGCCTCTGGAGCCAATTGCCGGAACCTCTCCCACTGTAAACGAGAAAGCGAGTCCGCAATACCGTTAGCGACACCTGGAACGTGCACCGAAATTATCCACGCATTCAGTGACAAACACAACAACACGAAATGCTGAAGTAACTTAACCACAGGAGGGGAAGACTCTGTTAACCCGTTAATCGCCTGCACCACTCCCAAGTTGTCGCAATGAAACCTAATCTTCCTATCCCTGAACTTATCACCAGACAGGACCAACGCCAAAACAATCAGAAACAGTTCCAGCAACGCCAAGTTCCGTACCCAACCCTTCGTAACTCACGAATCTGGCCACGTGCCAGCGCACCACTGACCGTGACAGTATACCCCAAAACCAACGTCCCCCCCCCCGCTGCGTCGGAAAACAACTCAAAGTCAACATTATCAACACAATCCATCATCACCATCGCCCTTCCGTTAAATTGCTCTAAGAACTGGTCCCAAACCTCCAAATCGCCCTTCAATTCCCGACCCAATCTAATGAAATGATGCGGGGCGGAGAGACCTGCCGTAGCCGCTGCTAATCTGCGGCAAAATATTCTCCCCAGGGGTTGGTGATAGTGTGGGTTTAGGTTTGGGCGCGGGCGTATGCGGGCCAACCCCTTTGCAGGGCCAAGGCGAGCCGGCGGCCGTACCCGCCGCGGCCGTCTGCCATATGGCTGCGGGCTGGCTGCGCCCGCCGCCTCCCCCTGAAGTAAGCCAGCCACCTGGTCCTGTAGCCAAGAAGGACCCCGCGCCTCTGCTGCTGCCCTTAGCTGCTGCAAAACTGCTTCCACAGCCTCCATAATGGTGAGTAAAAAAAAAACGCTTGCCAAGCACTCCCCAGATCCTGATTTTAAAAATCAAAATGGCCCCCAGCCCACTCCTCAGAGCCCTTATAAAAAACCCCAACTCCGCCCCTAAATTAGCATACCCCTCTAATTCCATTAACCCCTTGGCTGCCGCCCCTCCCTAACCAAAACCCCTCATGCTGGCCTCCCTTCAAGGCTAAAGCCCCCAGTACGGCCCTGTACTTTATCACTGTATTTACATGGCACTGTGGAAAGGGTTAATGAATACTGAGAGACCGTTAAGACTTTGATTGAGAAGCTGGTAATTTTCCACAGCAGCCGTAGGGTTTGACCCCTTCCCGCCCAGCGCCGTACATGTACGGCGCTGCGGGACGTGAGTTGCTGCCCAGCGCCGTACTAGTACGGCGCGCTGATCGGGCGGGTGCAGGAGCTGCGCCTGCCTGAGCCCAGTAACCGGACCCCCGCCGCGTACGCCCGCATCGGTGTTTTCACCGATGCGGGCGTATTAACCCTCGATGTGCCGCGGTCAGCGCTGACCACGGCACATACGATGCAGGCGGGAGGAAGGGGGGTCCATCGGGTCCCCGTGCTGCTGTGACGGGGACCCGATGGCTTGAATAGCAGCCTGATGCCTTCCTTAGGCATCGAGGCTGCTATCCCTGCGTGCCTGTGCGATCCAGCCCCCTGGATCGCACAGGAAGCAGGCTGTAAGTGTATTACATTGAGTAATACACTTACAGCCAATGCATTACAATACAGAAGTATTGTAATGCATTGTAAAGGGGATCAGACCCCCAAAGGTTAAATAGAGTGGAAAAAAAAAGTGAAAAAAAATTAAGTTTTACAAAAACTAAAAGTTTCAAGTAAAAAAAAAAAAGTACACTTTTCCCAAAATAAAGTTAAAAAAAATTGTAAAAAAAAGGGGAAAAAAGAAAAGTATACATATTAGGTATCGCCGCGTCTGTATCGACCGGCTCTATAAAAATATCACATCATCCACCCCGCCAGGTGAACGCAGTAAAAAAAAAAAAAAAAACAGTGCCAAAACAGCCATTTTTTGGTCACCTTCCCTTACAAAAAGTGTAATAGCAGGTGATCAAAAAGGCGTATTTAACCCAAAATGGTAATGGTATTTGGTATCGCCACCTCCGTAACAACCTGCTCTATAAAAATATTACATGAGATGGCCACCCAGGTGAATGCTGCAAAAAATTTTTAAAAAAACTATGCCAAAACAACCATTTTTTTCCCTCTTGCCTCACAAAAAGTGTAATAGCAGGCGATCAAACAGGCGTATTTAACCCAAAATGGTACCAATCAAACAGTCATCTTGTCCCGCAAAAATGATACCCAACCTGAGACAATCGCCCAAAAAATAAAAATAATATGGCTCTCTGAAAATGGCAACACAAAAAAAAGATTTTATTCTGTTCAAAAATACATCCAATGTGTAAAACTTTCCAAAAATAACAAAGTTAGACATATTTGGTTTCGCCACGTCCGTAACAACCTGTTCTATAAAAATATCACATGATTTGCCCTCTCTGGTGAATGTTTTAAAAAAATTTTTAAAAACCATGCCAAAACAGCTATTTTTTTCACCTTGACTCACAAAAAGTGTAATACCAAGCAATCAAAAAGTCTTATGTACCGTACCCCAAAATGGTACCAATGAAAACATTAGCTCATCCCGCAAAAAATGAGCCCCCACATAAGACAAAAACTCAAAAAAATAAAAGTGCCTCCTGCAAACCCTTCCATCAAAATCTGTGTTGTAAAATTCATATGGCGCTCCTTCTGTTCTGAGTCCTGCCATGTGCCCCCACAGCAGTTTATCACCACATATGGGGTGTTGCCGTATTCAGGAGAAAATGGGTAACAAATTATGGGGTGCTTTTCTCCTGTTACCCCTTATGAAAATAAAAAAATTTGGGGCTAAAGCAACATTTTATTGGAAGAAATGACATTTTTCATTTTCACAGCCAAGTGTTTCCAAATTCCGTAAAACACTTATGGGGTCAAAGTGGCCAGTACCCCCTTAATATATTTGTTGAAGGGTGTAGTTTCCAAAATGGGGTCACTTTTTGAGGGTTTCCACTGTAGGGGTACGTCAGGGTCTCTCAATTACAAAATGGTGCCTAAAAACTATTCTAGCAAAATCTGCCTCCAAAATCCATATGGCGCTCCTTTACTTCTGACTACTGCCACAAACCCATAGAGACGTTTACCACCACATATGGGGTATTTCTGTAAACTGCAGAATCAGAGCAATGTATATTGAGGTTTAGTTTGCTGTTAACCTTTACTGTGCAAGAAAAAATTATTAACATGAATAATCTACCAAAAAAGTGAAATTTGGAAATTTCACCTCCATTTTCCTTTATTCTTGTGGAACACCTCAAGGGTTAACAAAGTGTGTAACAGCAGTTTTTTATCATTTGAGGGGTGCAGTTTCTAAAATGGGGTCATTTATCGGTGGGTTTCATTATGTAAGCCCCTCAAAATCACTTTATATCTGAATTGGTGCTTAAAAAAATGGTTTTGGAAATTTTGTTGAAAATTAGAAAAATGGCCTCTAAACTTCTAAGCCTTCTAACGTCCTAAAAAAGTAAAATAACATTTATAAAATGATGTCAACATAAAGTAGACATATGGGGAATGTAAAATAATAACTATTTTTGGAGGTATTACTATGTATTTTGAAAGTAGAGAAATTGAAATTTGAAAATTTTTCCAAATTTTTGGTAAATTTGGTATTTTTTAATAAATAAAAATGAAATATTTTGCCAAAAATTTACTACTGTCGTGAAGCACAATATGTGACGAGAAAACAATCTCAGAATGGCCTGGATAAGTTAAATCGTTCCAAAGTTATTACCACATAAAGTGACACATGTCAGATTTGCAAAAAATGGCCTGGGCAGTAAGGTGAAAAGAGGCCCGGGGTCGAAGGAGTTAAAGAAAAACATGTTTTGGAGCGAAAAACCCAGACTTGTTTACCACCAAAAGCAGATAGTCTGACCTTTGAAATGTCTGGTTTTGGCTATGTTGAAAATTGCTCTGTCATTGCCATTGAGTATCATTGAAGCTCTAATGTAAGGGCCCTTGCACACGAACGTATGCGCTCCGAGACATACGGTCCGTGAGCGGGCCATATGTCCCGGAGCGGCATAGATCGTGGGCACGGGAGCGCACAGCATCATAGATTACTATGATACTGTGCACGTTGGGCTGCCCACGGGACTATTATTGTCCCGCACTCATATGATCTTATGAGTACGGGACAATAGTCCCGTGGGCGGCCCGACGTGCACAGCATCATAGTAATCTATGATGCTGTGCGCTCCCGTGCCCACGATCTATGCCGCTCCGGGACATATGGCCCACTCACGGACCGTATGTCTCGGAGCGCATACGGTCGTGTGCAAGGGCCCTAAGTTTATACCAAACGGGAGTTGAAACAATGTATCTGTTTGTGCTGAGTTTCTCCACTCCACCCTTCTCACTAGAAGGTTCCAGTCTAACTGTACACTGTATATAAGGAGAGCAGTCAGAGCCCCTAGGGTGCTGCAGTTAGGGAACAGTGCTTGGAAGAGGAGACTCTGCCACACTACTCAGTGACCAGAAGAAGACGCTAAGATGGGGATACGCTGCCACAGACCCTGGATCACCAGCCTTAGACCAGGGTACCAGCCTTCCGAAGAGAAAAAGGGACAGCTAGATCAGGCCTTTTCTCAGCATCAAACCTTTGTTCTGCCAGGGAGGAGACTGGAGAAGCCAGCCCTATGCCTTACCTGTATTGTTTTGCATCTGAATTCCTCCAGTAAAGAAGCATCCTGGTTTACTGCAGACCCTGACTCTATGGACTTATTTACCATTGGGGTGCAGCACGTCTTACCATCCCTTCGGGAGAGCAGCAACACGTGGTGACCCCTCAATGGTGTCCGGGGGACCCAGCATAGCGTTGGGGCTACCCCAAACCTGGCCACAGCACTTGTTGCTAGGGCATCTCTATATTCAATTGTTTTGCTATCCTCAGCACGGTGGTACAGTTGAATGCTGCAGTGAGGCATAGGTGCCGATGTCTTGCTATCCCACTGCTCACTTGCACAGGCTATGGGCACTAGGCCTGAACCCTATCTGAGGCTGGCACAGGCAGTGCAATGACATCATCATTGTCTCACAGCCTGAGTCGGGTTGCAATTAGGCCTGTGTTCTGCATCTGCATCTGCATCGTATCGCTGACAGCGGCGTGGAGGTAAGAATCTGTGTTTATCTTATTATTTTGCATTCTTTTCTGCCAATATAAGGTATGGATAGAAGCTAATAGAACCCCCCGTTAAGGGGCATCTTTTTCTGTTGGTAGCACTATAAGGGGGCAATTAGAACCCGTCAATTTGATAGGAAGATTAGTGTTGCATGCTGCGCTATTCTTTCTGTCAAATCTGAAGAAACTGCTGACAGAGGCTTGGAACAGAGCCTATGACAGCAGCGTGAGAATAGTCTTAGTTCGTTAACATTTATCACTGTCGCTTCCTTGGGGGTACTCAGCTCAAACTTCTTGTCACCAAGGGAGACTTGGTGTGAAAAGGTTGTGAACCACCTTTTCAAAATTCAAATTACCCCTCTGTCCCCAATTAAATTAAACAATAAAAAAAATAGAAAAATGGTAAAACAAAATGGATGATTTTCAGTTTTTTCAATGGTTTCACCTCCCAAAAGATTATTATTTTTCAGTTAAAACACAATAAAAACTATATAAATGTGGAATCGCTGTAATGGTACTGACCCACAGAATTAAGGTCGACCGAAACCCATAAACGAAACCTATAAAACTGTGGTGCAATTGCTTTTTTTCCAATTTCACCCCATTTGGAATTTTGTTCCAGCTTCACACTAACATTGAATACCATATTAAATGCTGTGATTAGAAAGAGAAACTTGGCCCGTAAAAAACATATGCAAACGGAAAAAAAGTTATGGCTACGGGAAGGCAGGGAGTGAAAAACTAAAATGCAAAAACGTAATAACGCCATGTCCTCAAAGGGTTAAAGCACCTCGGCATTGGGGTGCTCATCCTTACAAAAAGCACATCAATTTTTATACCGGCAGCTTGCCGGCCATTTGCATTACAACTTATTAAAAGCAAAGAAAATGTCTTACTGTAAGAGACTACCGGCAAAACATGAGCAAAATTCTGTGGTTTTTGCCGTAGCATTAGATTGAGCCATAGGCCAACATCCTTTGCACCCCAGTATAAATGAAGGCAAACCGCTAGTTTTTGATGAAAACTCTTGTTGTAATGTACCAACCAAAACCATAGAAATTCACATCTAGGCTGAGTTTACATCACCATTTAATTTTCTGGAGTGCTGCCTCTTCATTATTTCTCATTCCTCCAAAAAATAGGATTTTTTGTGCTTACCTGTAAAATCCTTTTCTCGCCAAGTTTATTGGGGGACATAGGAGGCGACACTAAGCAAAAAAGTGTTAGTTCCTCCTCTCAGTTATACCCCTCCTGCATACATTGAGCTAATCAGTTTGTACGAAAGCAGTAAGTAAAAAGAGAAGTGAAGATGGGTCAGAACCCAGGACAGGTGGGACTCCTCAGGAAGAGCCAGCAATGTACTTACTGGGTGGGTGCTGTGTCCCCCAATGAACTCATCGAGAAAAGGGTTTTACAGGTAAGGCTACTTTCATTGTCAAAGGGGACAAAATGTAGCTAAACAGAACGGAATGCTCCAAAATGCATTCCATTCTGTTTAATTGAATTCCCATACCGGAGAGCAAACCGCAACATGTTGTAGTTTGCTTTCTGTCCTGGGATGCGGAGCAAGACGGATCCGTCATGACCCCCAATGCAAGTCAATGGGGACGGATTCATTTTCTCTGGATTCAATGGAGTTCATGACGGATCCGTCTTGGCTATGTTAAAGATAATACAACTGGATGCGTTCAGAACGGATGCAGATGGTTGTATTATCAGTAACTGAAGCGTTTTTGCTGAACCCTGCCGTATCCAGCAAAAATGCCAGTGTGAAAGTAGCCTAAGCACAAAAAATACTATTTTCTCTCTCGTATCACTGGGGGACACAGGAGACCCTGGAATGTTCTAAAGAAGTACCATGGGGAGGGAACAAAAGAGCATGAGGGTGTCATCTGAGCATGTGGGTGTCATCTGAGCATAGGGGGGTCATCTGAGCATATTGGCGGTCATAGGGGGGTCATCTGAGCATGGGGCAGTTATCTGAGCATGGGGCGGTCATCTCAGCTGTACGACTCAGCCGGGAGCGAGTCGTACTCTGGGATGGCACAGGTGCTATCAACGCCAAGGATTGCGGGCCCTACTTCCATCAGGATTTCCGCCACCACCTACATTAGTGGCTGCAAGCCCCCCTTCTCCTCCTCCACTTCACCTCTGAATTATCATCTTGCAGCACCAGTCAGCCATCAGTCAGTAGCTGGAAGCAGTGTAGCACTGCAGTGGGGAAGCGGCAACAGGCCGTGCTAAAACTGATTTGCTTAGGTAACAAACAGCACAACACCACAGAGCTGCGGCAGGGTATAAGGGACCAGACTGAGCTGTGGCTCTCGCCGCTCAACCAACAAGTAGGTATGGTTGTGTATGATAATGGCCATAACTTGGTGGCAGCTTTGGAGCTCGGCAAGCTCACATGCATACCATGCCTAGCCCACGTGTTCAACTTAGTGGTTCAGCGGTTTCTCAAAACATACCCCCAATTTGCCTGAGCTACTGGTAAAGGTGTGCCGCGTGTGTGTCTTGTGACGTGAGCAACGTGAGCACGCGCTGGAACTCCACATTCCACATGTTGGCCAGGCTTTTTGAACAGCAGAGGGCAGCAGTGGAATACTAGCTGCAAAATTTCCGTCACCTTTCCAGTCAGCTTCCGCTCTTAACAAGTGACGAGTGGGCATGGATGTCTGACATCTGTGAGGTTTTACGCAATTTTGAGGAATCAACACAGATGGTGAGCGGCAATGCTGCTAATTATCAGCGGAACCATCCCACTTCTGTGTCTACTGAAACGCTCGCTGCTCACAATTAAGGCGGATGCTTTGCATGTGGAAGAGGTGGAGATGGGGGAAGACAGTACACATGGTGATAGCCAGACCACCCTCAGTTCGTCTTCTCAGTGTGAATTGGCTGATGATGAGGAGGAGGAGCAGGAGACGGTTGCCTCCGCTACAGAGGTTAGTACGTGGATGGGCCGAAGAAGAGGATGAGGAGATTGAGAGTCATCCTCCTGATGAGTACAGCGAAGTCTTGTCTGTTGGGACTTTGGCACACATGTATGACTTTGTTATGCTGCCTTTCCCATGACCCTCGACTTATATTCGTCTACTTTCGTCGGCTCCATAGAAATGAATGGGAGCGGTGGCCGCGCTTGCGCACTGCGCTCTCATTCATTTCTATGAGCGCAGCGGGGAGCTGCGCCTGGTGGTGGCCGGACCCCCGGAAACCCAGGGTCCTCCAGACGCAGCGCTCCCTGCTCCGTTCTGGATATAGGTGCAGGTCCCAGCGGTGAGACCTGCACCTATAAGACAATGAGGGCATATCCTAGCTATATGCCCCCATTGTCTAAGATGAGAATACCCCTTTAAATGTGGCTTTTATGGTTTATTGAATGCACTGTATTCCTAATGTTTTAGAGGGTCACCAGCAGACCCTCACTCCTAATGTTTTAGAGCAGGGGTGGCCAACCTTACAGACACAAAGAGCCAGAAAAAAAACGTATGACTGCCAGGAGCCACAACCTATACATTTACACAAATATGCGTGCACACGACAGTATTACTGCAATTGAGTTTTCAAACATTTAAAAGTGTATTTAAACCACCTTTCCTACCTGTAATGTAGACAACTTTAGTGAGACTTCTGGCAATCTTTGTTTTTCACAGTGTCTTTCAAATCTGGCTTGTATTCAGTCATTGCTACTCGAAGCAATTCACACCCTCATGCTGAGATGACCGCCCCATGCTCAGATAAATGCCCCATGCTCAGATGACTGCCCCATGCTCAGATGACACCCTCTTGCTCAGATGACCGCCTTATGCTCAGATGACACCCTCATGCTCAGATGACACCCTCATGCTCAGATGACTGCCCCATGCTCAGATGACACCGCCTTATGCTCAGATGACACTCTCATGCTCAGATGACCGTCAATTCTCAGATGACCACCTTATGCTCAGATGACACCCTCATGCTCGGATGACCGCCAATGCTCAGATGACAGCCTGACCGCTCATCTTCTTCTGACTGTGGATGCTCAAGAGTTTGGGAATCAGTGCACAACATCTCCTCATGTCCCTCTCCAAGCGGGCTTGGCGAGAGGCCCAAATCAAGGAATGGCAATGAAAAGAGGTCCTCGGAATATCCGAATGTGTGGGATCACTTGTTTGCCAAGACTCTCCATGGTGGGAGGAAGGAGGATCAGGGTGATGATTCTGTTGACCAGACTCTTGGCTACTGAGACTGGACTTTGTGGAAGACAGGGTGGTGCTTAACAGACTGGAAGCATCATCTGCTGCAATCCAACCGACCACCTGGTCGCACTGGTGTGGCGTCAAGAGTAGTGTCCTGCGCTGCCCTGCAAACTGGGACATAAAGCTAGGTATCGTGGATGAGTGTGTTTCTTGTGCTCTGGCAGCAGGCACAGTTTCACCGCGCCCAGGTCCGCAGCTTCTGTGTGCACCATCAGCAGCATGGCCACTTCCCTGTCCCTTACTGCTCGCCTTGCGCATATTAAATGGTATATATGCTTGCAAGTATGCCACACATACAGTAGCGTAGGTTTTGTAAGTGTATGTGCAAATAAATTACGCTCATTGTCACAGATATTTAGGATGCGCAAATGTTATATAGGAGATGTAGTACACGTAATGTCACTGTCACCGGTGGCAATAAAATTACACTGAATGTCACAGATATTTAGGATGCACAAATGTTATACAGAAGATGTAGTGCAGGTAATGTCACTGTCACCAGCGGCGAAAAAATTACACTCAATGTCACAGATATTTAGGATGCGCAAATGTAATACAGGAGATGTCACACATAGGATGCGCAAATGTTATACAGAATATGTAGCGCAGGTAAAATTACACTCAATGTAACAGACATTTAAGATGCGCAAATGTAACACAAGAGATGTAGCGCAGGTAATGTCACTGTAACCAGCGGCCAAAAATTATGCGGAATGTCACAGATATTTAGTATGCACAAATGTAACACAAGAATTGTAGCGCAGGTTGTGTCACTGGCACCGGCGGCCAAACAAATATGCTCAATTTAGCGCAGGTTGCACTAATAATATATATTGCAGCCAGGTAAAACAGTAGTACTTAAAAGGACTTTTGGGTCTCTAAATCCTCTAAACACACGTCTAACACTATCTGTCCCTTCTCCTGCAGCTCTCCCTGACTTAAGCCTCATTCACACGTCAGTGTTTTGGTCAGTGATTTTCATCAGTGATTGTGAGCCAAAACCAGGATTGGAGTCTCCACAGACATGAGGTATAAGGGAAAATTCTGCATCTGTGCTGTGTTTAGAGCCGCACCTGGTTTTGGCTCAAAATCATTGATGGAAATCACCGACCAAAACACTGACATGTGAATGAGGCATTAGACTGTGCCGAGCCACGCATCACCGGGTACTATATAGCAGGGTTCCTCAACTCCAGTCTTTAGGGCCTACCAACCAGTCATGTTTTCAGGACTTCCTTAGTATTGAGCAGGTGATACAATTAGTGTCAATACATCAGGAATTACCACAGGTATTCATTCTGTGGGATATTCTCAAATCATGACCGATAGGTGGGTCCTGAGGACTGGAGCTGAGGAACACTGCTATATAGCACCCGATGACGGCCAGCCAATCACTGTAATGCCAGTGGCAAACATGGCTACGGCATTACAGTGTATGCCAGGCCTCCCCCGCACGTTTATTGGCTGCATAGCAGCCAACAAACGTGCGGGGAGGAGACTCGAGCATCGCACTCGAGCACACACGGTGCTCGAGTGAAATTAGTGTTTAGGCGAGCTTTTTTGGAGGCAGAGCCATAGCTATGCTGTCCTTCACTTGAGGCAAAAGATCCAGTTTACTGCTCGAGCCCTGTATCAAAACATTGTGGCCAAGACAGAATGGCTTATTAGCACCCCTTGACACCAACATTCCACTCTAACCACCCTCTAGCTACACCCCTGTTTGGAGGTTCTGATTCTTCGGTATTATTCAAGTGTCTCGGTACATATAATAGAAGCTATTTAAATGGCTGAGATTACACCAGGCCTCCTTCAGGTAAATACTGTTTTCTTTGGACCAGATCTTCCACTTCATCCATTGTCCATTAATAGAAATATAAACCAAGTTTTTCTTTCTGGTCAGAATTGTGTATTCTTCTGATTTCTTAAATTGTTACATTAAGACCTCTGACCAAAACGCTGACACGTAAATGTGATTTCCATCAGTGATTTTGAGCCAAAACCAGGTGCGGCTCTAAACACAGAACAGGTGCAGATCTTTCCCTTATACCTTATGTCTGTGGAGGCTTCATTAGTTTTGACTCAATATCACCAATGGAAACACTGACCAAAACCCTGACATCTGAATGGGGCATAAGGCTTAAAGGGGTATTCCGGTTACCATAAATATAACTTATGTTTTAGACTAATTCATAATCAATCATTACCTAATATAATGTCAATTTCACATATTTACCGTTCAGTAGTTATAAAAGTAGTTTTCTTCCTCAGCTACCCACTGTGTTCCAAATAAGTTACCATGGCACCGACCTATAGTTCTTAGCCTTTGTTAGGTCAGGCATGCTCAGTGTGTTGCTATCAGTTCTCTAGCTAAATGTTAGTGTGCTGCTGATTACCGAGAAGAGGGGGCGTGAGCACGCCGTGATATCAGGCAGCCAATTAGTAATCATCAACACTCACAGCAGGAAAGCTAGGCATTGTGGGGATTGTAGTTTTGTGAGGAAAGATCAGTCTCCATGATACTCTCAGTGAGTTGCAGGCTCACACAGGAGCTAGACAAATGGATTACAAGGTAAATTGAAGCTCTGGTTATATGTATAGGTATGGGTTCTGGTTGGGTCACAGCTTGCAGCCTTAATTGCAGTTTTTCAAAAATTAAGTTGCGTTACCGGAATACCCCTTTAATGTAGACATTGGAATAAAGCAGTGATACCATGAATACAAAAGTTGTCCAATCTACAACCTCTTACAGATTGGAGCCAGTGGTTCTCGGCACACCCAGCTGATTTTGTTAGGGAGAATATGCTGTCTGCCTTACATTTCTCTGCGGTGGCTGATACAGAGGAAATGTACTATTACCTGGTGGACATTTAGATGAATGTCTCTGCTTTCTGGTTGATAGAGGAGGTCCTTAGCTATCTTTGTGCCATCTATACACCTCTATAGGGCAGGTGGACATATGTGAGAACTAAGACACAAAAACAAAATGGAGAAGGATCTGTGTTGAGTTCTAAAGATTACAGTCACTGGAGGAGAAATTTTAGGAGTGATACTGACACTTCTATATACTGTATATGAAAGGATACTTGACACTGAAGAACCCTGAGGATTAAACCCAGGAAGAAACACAAAACAAGAGCCCAGGTTATATCCCTGTAATAGTGTTTCCCAGCCAGTAGGTCGGGAGCCACATATGGTTCTCAGACCCTCAGCATGTGGCCCCCCCAGCTGACAGTTACATAACACATTTAGCTCAAGTGGCACCAGGAATGTCCTAGTCTAATCTATAGACACCTTTTCTTTTTAACCCCAGTGGTTACTGGCAGTATTGTGGTTTTGACTCTGGTATTGAAGGCTAGGGACAAATTTGGAGTCTTTTTTATCATTGCTATATATATATATATATATATATATATATATATATACATACAGTACAGACCAAAAGTTTGGAAACACCTTCTCATTCAAAGAGTTTTCTGTATTTTCATGACTATGAAAATTGTAGCTTCACACTGAAGGCATCAAAACTATGAATTAACACATGTGGAATTATATACTTGACAAAAAAGTGTGAAACAACTGAAACTATGTCTTATATTCTAGGTTCTTCAAAGTAGCCACCTTTTGCTTTGATTACTGCTTTGCACACTCTTGGCATTCTCTTGATGAGCTTCAAGAGGTAGTCACCCGAAATGGTTTTCACTTCACAGGTGTGCCCTGTCAGGTTTAATAAGTGGGATTTCTTGCCTTATAAATGGGGTTGGGACCATGAGTTGTGTTGGGCAGAAGTCAGGTGGATACACAGCTGATAGTCCTACTGAATAGACTGTTAGAATTTGTATTATGGCAAGAAAAAAGCAGCTAAGTAAAGAAAAACGAGTGGCCATCATTACTTTAAGAAATGAAGGTCAGTCAGTCCGAAAAATTGGGAAAACTTTGAAAGTGTCCCCAAGTGCAGTCGCAAAAACCATCAAGCGCTACAAAGAAACTGGCTCACATGAGGACCGCCCCAGGAAAGGAAGACCAAGAGTCACCAGCCTCAGAAATCGCAGGTTAACAGCAGCTCAGATTAGAGAACAGGTCAATGCCACACAGAGTTCTAGCAGCAGACACATCTCTACAACAACTGTTAAGAGGAGACTGTGTGCAGCAGGCCTTCATGGTAAAATAGCTGCTAGGAAACCACTGCTAAGGACAGGCAACAAGCAGAAGAGACTTGTTTGGGCTAAAGAACACAAGGAATGGACATTAGACTAGTGGAAATCTGTGCTTTGGTCTGATGAGTCCAAATTTGAGATCTTTGGTTCCAACCACCGTGTCTTTGTGCGACGCAGAAAAGGTGAATGGATGGACTCTACATGCCTGGTTCCCACCGTGAAACATGGAGGAGGAGGTGTGATGGTGTGGGGGTGCTTTGCTGGTGACACTGTTGGGGATTTATTCAAAATTGAAGGCATACTGAACCAGCATGGCTACCACAGCATCTTGCAGCGGCATGCTATTCCATCCGGCTTGCGTTTAGTTGGACCATCATTTATTTATTAACAGGACAATGACCCCAAACACACCTCCAGGCTGTGTAAGGGCTATTTGACCAAGAAGGAGAGTGATGGGGTGCTATGCCAGATGACCTGGCCTCCACAGTCACCGGGACCTGAACCCAATCAAGATGGTTTGGGGTGAGCTGGACCGCAGAGTGAAGGCAAAAGGGCCAACAAGTGCTAAGCATCTCTGGGAACTCCTTCAAGACTGTTAGAATACCATTTCAGGTGACTACTAGAGATGAGCGAATCTATTCGCTGCTTCGTAGATTCGTATCGAATCTTGGGATTTTTCAGCTGCGAAGCGAATCCGAATATTAGGTGATTCGCTTCGCTTTTGTACGCATTTGCTACGTAGGGTGTCCTATAAATTATACGCTATTCTACGTATAATTTAGTTACTCTATACGCTGTCGCGTACGAATTCAATTCAGCGATGCAGACTCCTCCCTGGTAGTTCCGCCCCTTTCTCCAGCGCGGGAGGATGACGAGGCAACTCAGGAAATTAAGTTGCGCATTCGTGCGCCTCATCCCTTTTTCCCCCTTTTCAGGTTATTTGGGGAGCCCCTTGAAAGAGGGTTTTTTAAGGAACCTTTGCTGCTTTTTTTTTACCCATTTGGATTACAAGTTTACTTATGTGGATTACAAATTGCGACTGAGTTTGGGACTCTGCTCCAGTTCTATGACAAGCGTCAGAAGAAAAGAGACTTAAACGTGTCCGTAAGCATACTAGGTAGGTGATATTTAAAATTTTTATATTATACCTATAATAATGTATTTGCACTTTACCATATATATGTCTCGAATATTCGCTCTGCCTCTGAGGAGTACACGCCGCGGCCTCTCCTCGTACGTGCCTGCGTATTACGTAATCGCTTAGACAATAGTACGCTGAGATTCGTAAGCTATTTGTACGCTCATGCGTACGTCTTCTAAGAAGTTGCGTACATTTTGTAAATGAACGTTCGTTATTAGTGAGCGAATGTTCGCTAATAGCACATAATAACGTATATTTTGTACGCAAATACAACGAATCTATTCGTCGAATATACGAATCTTAGGAAAACTTCGGCGAATGTTCGGTGAATAATTTTTTGAATGATTCGCTCATCTCTAGTGACTACCTGTTGAAGCTCATCAAGAGAATGCCAAGAGTGTGCAAAGCAGTAATCAAAGCAAAAGGTGGCTACTTTGAAGAACCTAGAATATAAGACATATTCACAGTTGTTTCACACTTTTTTGTTAAGTATATAATTCCACATGTGTTAATTCATAGTTTTGATGCCTTCAGTGTGAATCTACAATTTTCATAGTCATGAAAATACAGAAAACTCTTTGAATGAGGTGTGTCCAAGCTTTTGGTCTGTACTGTATGCATATATATAACTGTATATGCATGCATGCCCTCATATTAATGAAGCATGCATATGCATGTATACAGTATATAAGGGCCTTATATACATATATATATATATATATATATATATACACTATGGGCCTTATATGCCCCATGTGTATGTGTGTATGGCCCAAAGTGCATATATATTCCCCCTATAGATATACATATATATATAAATAGCCCCTGTGCCTATATTATGCCCCATGGTTGCCCCCAATATATATATATATATATATATATATATATATATATATATATATATATATTATGGTGATGTGTACTGTAAAGTTGGAAAGGGTTTGTATCTCACTCAGGTTCCTCAACTGGGTGAGATGAATAAAGTCCAGGTAGACGGTGCTGGCTTCAGCAAACTTAGTTGCTGGAGCTATTTTGATAGTAATAACAGGGCTGGATTTTATTTGGATTGGGAAGGTAGGTTGGCAGTGGGACCTATCCAATCAACCCCATTCCAGGGCATGTTTTTTCTCTGGCCTGAGGAGATCGTAGGTGAGGCCAGCTGGAGTAATCGGGGAATGATAAGTGAACCTGCAGAGTGTCAGTCGGGGGAAAGGAACTGACCCTGAGAGAGGGGGTTGAAGCCAGTGAGGCTTGGCGTGGTCTCTGCCAGGAGGGCTGAGGGGACCACAGGCTATGTGTAGCCGGATCTCTTCCCGAGAGTGTGAAATTGGTTGTTGAAGTCATAGCCAGGAAGCGGCTGAACCAGACGGCTGAGTGAAGCCGCACCGACAGCTGCATCTGAACAGCGTCTTGTAGAGGTGAGATAGGAAAAAACAGTGTTTAGCCAGAGCCCAGCCGGGCAGGTGTTGTTTCTAGTTTTGTTTGTTTTGTGCTGTAATAAAATCGTGTTGGACCTGAAAACCCTGTGTTATGAAGAGATTGCGTGATGTCGACCCCCGGAGAGGATACGATCCCTTACATTTGGTGGAGGATGTGGGCATGTTGTTGCCAAAAAGGGCAACAGCCGGTTGCTAGGGGTGATGGCATGGAAAAGAGCAGGTGCTGCTAAAAGTGTTGCTGTGAACCCGTGTTAAAGGGCCGGAAGCCTGGTGTTGGAAAAAGCTGCGGCTGCTTGTCTGGTTACTGCTGTGGTGTGCAAGAAGAGACTTGCGGAAATTTAAAGGGCCAGTAGCCCTGAGAGAGAGACTGCCCTGTGAAATTTTTTTTTTTGTGGTGAAAGATCAACTAGTGCCAGAATGAGCGACTCTGTGATCAGGAGATCTAATGGACAATTTGAAAAGTCCTATGGACTGGTGATTGGGGGAATCCCGCTGAGGGTTACATTAGATTCCCGCCAGCGAGTGTCTCGGGTGATGCCCGAGGTTCTGGACTTTCTAAAGAGGGGCCCAGAGACCGCAGTGTCTCTGACATTTGAAACTGACTATGGCTGTGTGCAGTGGGAGCTGCTAAAATGTGAGACCCTGGAGGTGGAGTTCGTGCTGGGCACAGACTTTCCGTGGTTTCGGCAGCTGTGGAGTGGCGAAAGTGCTAAGTCGGCAACCAAGGCGTTTCCCATGGCAACTGCTGTATTGAGGAGTCAATATGTGATCCTATGTCCAGGAACCAGGGGCTGGAGGTTCCCAAGTTCCTGAGGAAGGAGGAGGACCTCAGTGGAGATGTCTCTGGAGAGCCAGCGCCCTCATCTACTGGGTGTGTCGACACCGTGACAGCAGCTGGTAAGATCGTTCCTGTTTGTGCATGTGCCATAGACAATGGGATAAAGAGAGAGCCTCTGGAGGTTAGGCATGGTGCTGATCAGTGCCCTGGGGCCTCAGTAGCCATGGACAATGGTGAGAGTTGGCGGCAGTTGCTACCTGCCGAGCTGGTGTGTGTCGTGATCTTGGGACTAGAGACTACGACCAAGTTGTGTGACATTGTTGTGGATGGCATTTCAGTATAAGCCTTGTTGGGAGCCAGGTGAGCCTGGTACATGCCAGCCTGGTGGCTGGGGACTATGTGCTGGACAAACACATAAGTGTGATGAACATTGATGGGGATAGCAAGCTCTATCCTGTGGCTCTCACTGAGTATGAGACTTCAGTTGGGACTGAGACTTATGAACTCGGGGTTGCAAGTAGGCTCCTGTATGATATGGTGGTGGGCCGTGACTTCCCTTTGTTTACCGAGTTGTGGGGAAATGGAGACCTTGCTGTAGAACCTGTGCCTTTCCCTTTAAATGCAGCTATAAGGGAATAGACCATGGGAAACAATGGGGCAGAGAAGGTGCAGAGTGACTGTGTCAGCATACCGGAAATGCATAATGAAAATATAAGGTCATGTAAGATATGTGATGATGATTACATGCCCTTTTGTTTGCAGGTTGTTGGGGAAGAAGCTCCCCCTGCTGGTAGAAATGTGTATAATAAAAAAATGCTGAATAAGGTTGAGAACACACAGCTGAGAGAACCCGCTGTAGGGAATATGCGGGAAAGTGTGGCAGTGTTACAGGGTGTGCCACACATACCAGCTGCAGATAAACAGTCTCCACTGTGTTCTATGGTTAGTGAGCTTGGGTACAGTGTTGATGAAAGTGTTGTAATGTACAATGTAAACAGTTTATGTGCAAGAGAGCCTGAGCGGGTTCAGGACATGAACCTGGCTAATGGGGGAATTACCTCATGTGTGCCCCTAGAGGTCAGGAATGAGAGTGACAAAACTGGTATAGCAAACGTATGTGCTGTGGCTGATAGCAGCTCAAAGAGTGGGGTTGCCATGTTAGTTACTTGGGAAACTGGTGTGGTTGCTGGTAGCAACCAGGTGTCAGGGGTTAGTCATAACCTGGAGAATAACACCACTAAGAAAGATGTCTAGGGTAGACAAGGGGGTGTAGTAAAAGAGCATGACCGACTGCTGGAAGATCAGTATAGCTACAAACATGAGGATGCTTTCTCTCTCTCTCTACACAGTCCCTAGATACGCTAGAAAAGACACTAGCTGTCCTCTTAGAGCAACTGGAGAAGGTTTCGGAGGACATGACGGCCGGGACCCAGAAAGAGACGGATGATCTGAAGGATCTACTGCCTGTTGTCAAGGAGAAGACTAAAGGCTCCAAAGAAGCACCGAAAACTACAGGAGACACAGAAAAAGTGCTTAAAGAGACCCTGGGTGGAAGTCTCTCTACGTTTCTAAAAGAGAACGATGGCAGCAGTGAAGACCGGAGACTGCATTGTGCAGGGAACCAGCTGTGTACTAGACATCGCTCAGCTAGTACAAAAGAAGGTAAATAGAAAACCTGAGGAAGAGAGTCTTCTGAAAGAGGCCAAGATGCCCAAGCCAGAGCTTGTTGAGAATGGGTCTGGAAGCGGTGATGCTGCAGGGCCAGCCGAGGCAGAGAAGATGGAAGAAGTTCCTGCTGAACAAACGGATAAGGAGTATGTGGATGCAGAGGCCAAGAGACTCATGGCCTTGAGTAGCCAGGACCTGGTTGTGAAAGATGTCTGCTCCGTTGTCAACACTTTCCAGGATGCCAACAGCCTTCTGGGGAAGAATTACAGGGAGACGCCCGACCAGTGTGCAGATGCCGTCTACTACTATGGCATGGCTCTTTGGGAGCTTATACGAATGGAGACCAATGTCCTGGGTGAAACGCTGGAAGAATTGCCAGAAGATGAAGAGTCAGATAAGGACTCCAATATCCCTAGTGCCTTCAACCTTGATGAGAAAGAAGGGGAGGAGTTAAAAGTGCTGGTATATGATGCCATGTCCGAGAGAGATGAGAAGGCTAGAGAAGCTAAAGCCAATGAGTGGAAAAAGTCCTCAGGTGCTGCAGAGGTCACGGGCTGAAGGAGAGTCTGCCGAAGTGGAAAAAGCCACTGAAAAAGCAGAGGACTCTGAAACCGCTGACAAACCTAAGGAGAACACAGCTGAAGAGAAGAGAGAGCACTGAAATAGAACTTCTGATCGTTCCAGAACTAGCAAATCTGGAAGCAGAGATGCTAAAAGAACTGTTAAACAGGTGGAAATAAAATTGAGGTCTCTGGAAGGGAAACAGCAAGATGCCAAAGAAGAAGTGAATCAGATATGTTTAAAAGGAGTAAACAGAATCAAGCATGCTCTGCTAAAGAAGCGCTGCAAACAGCTCGGTAAAGGGCCGGAGCAGTCCAGGAAAGGGCAAGAGCCAAAGAAACAAAGGGAGCATGAATGTCAGAGGCAAAGAGGAAGAAAGATAAACAGAGAGAGCGAGATAAAAGAGTGCGGGAGCGTGTCATCACTCGTAAAAGAGTAGAAAGAGAGGGTCTTGCTATCAGAGGGGAACTGGACTCCCTTAGACACTAACTACGGGATAGGAAGTTGGTGGTGATGACAAACCAAGCTCTGCTGGCCTGGGTATGGCAGAATAGAGTGAAAGCATGTGTTCACCCCCACAGGTTTGAACAGGGGGGGGGATATGTGGTGATGTGTACTGTAAAGCTGGAAGGGGTGTGTATCTCACTCAGGTTCCTCAACTGGGTGAGATGAATAAAGTCCAGGTAGACGGTGCTGGCTTCAGCAAACTTAGTTGCTGGAGCTATTTTGATAGTAATAACTGGGCTGGATTTTATTTGGATTGGGAAGGTAGGTTGGCAGTGGGACCTCTACAATCCACCCCATTCAAGGGCATGTTTTTTCTCTGGCCTGAGGAGATCTCAGGTGAGGCCAGCTGGAGCAATCAGGGAATGATAAGTGAAAACCAGTGTTTAGCCAGAGCCTAGCCGGGCAGGTGTTGTTTTTAGTTTTGTTTGTTTTGTGCTGTAATAAAATGTGTTGGACCTGAAAACCCCGTGTTATGAAGAGATTGTGTGATGTCGACCCCCTGAGAGGATACGATCCCTTACAATATATATAGTATATTGTGTCCCCAGTTGCTCCTAATGTATATGAATACATGTATATATGCCCCAGTTTTATATACATTTGTCTATATACATATAAATGTCCCCCAGCGTCGGGGTGCCCCCCCTGCAGACGCATACCAGCACACCTGCAGGAGGCAGATGGTGACCTGATCAAAGGACAGAGGATCGATAAGATCCTCTGCCCTTTTGTTAAACACCTCCGGCAGCGCCAGAGATGTTTAACATAACAGACAGGGAAACAAAAGGTTTCCCTGCCCCTGTGTGCCGCGCAGTAATTCATAGGCAGGAGGATCAAAGAGATCCTCCGCCTGGGAACAAGTGCAGGTGTGCGTGGGCAGGCGCGGTGATGTCATATCACCGCGCCGGCCCACGTGCACTTGCCTGCTTGCACGCCAGCAGCGCGGACTGTTCGGGAGTGAGTGTGGCCATGCTTAAGTAACCGGGAGCCGGGAGGCCCCTAGGAGAGAATCATCCCCAGAACTAAGGAGCAAGCCCCTGGAGATGAGCAAGAACCCCACCCCTGGAGATGGCTGAGTCATATTCCCTACAATTAACCCCTTCATTCCCCCTGCAGTATCCCTGAACCACCAATGCATATTCCCTACAATTAACCCCTTCATTCCCCCTGCATTAACCCCTGCAGTCCCTGAAATATCCACTATACCACCAACGTTCCATATTACCACTGCCATCTGCCAATTAGCATTAACCCCTTCAATATTCCACCATTTTCCCTGCAACCCCTTCGTATTAACCCTTTCCCTGCCAGGAACCCCCCCACCCGACAGTGTTGTGTTTAACCCTTGTTGTACCCCTAGGAACAGCTAGGGATCAGGTTGGGGAGGACGCTGCCTTGGCAGTAACTATACGTTTTTCTGTGTGTGAGTGTATGTGTAGCTAGATTGTGGGAGGAGTTTACATGGGTTTGTGTAGTGTAGTTAGGTTTTATACTGAGGTTTTGTATTGTTGTGCGGCTATATGTCTATATATTTATATACGTTAATATAGATCTATATATAGATATAGTCCAAATAAGTAGACTATAGACATAGTATTTTGTAATAAATCTATTATATATAATACAGTTTACAGTGTCTTTGTGTAGCTGCAATAATACAAGGTAGCAGACAGAGTGCAGAGAACAGACGACTAGGGAATAAATAGGTGGAGCTAGCGATAGCCGGCTACACCTATTTATGCATATTGATGAAAATATTAATAATTAATATCCCCTACAACACATAGCATCATAAATCAATATAATGCTATGCGACCCGGTCAGTGCTGGGAGGTCTGGACGGATGCTCTTGCTGACAAGCGCTGTGGGCTTAATGCACGGAACTCGCTTGTGTGAAAGGGGCCTTAGGGCTCATGCACACTAATGTATTTTTTTTGTCTGTGTCCATTCTATTGTGACTTTCGAAGCATATTTGTGACATTTCCTGTAGTAAATTTCAAGTTTTGTCTCAGACTCGGACGTTTTTTTCATTTTGCTTTTGTTGAATGACAATTTACTGACAAAACCCTGCTATTTAGCTCATTTATATTAGATAAACAAAAATGCATCCAGTTTTAATACTTGCCTATCACTTGTTCCCATGACAAGTTGGATTTTCTGTTCATAAATGCGCCATTTTTATGCCACAAATGCGAGTCTTTACACAAAACACCACCACATTAAGCTGGCTTGTTGTCCGCAACAATTTGAGCCATTTCTGTCTATAAGAGGATGATAAATAAGGTGTAATATGCACCAATTATATCGACTTTACCTTTGCATAAGTACATTGTGTTACGAGAAAATTTCAGAATGGCTTGGATAAGTAAAAACGTTCCAAAGTTATTACCACAAAGTGAAACGTCAGATTTGCAAAAATAAGCTCTGTCAGGAAGGTGAAAATGGCTGTCCTAAATGGGTTAAGTGGGCGACCATCCCATTGGTAATACTGTGACAAGAAGGGTACATTCACACGACAGTGTGTATTCAGTGTCCCTTTTGCAGTCTGCAAAATACTGAACCATATTTCCGTTTTTAGCTTCTGTTGTGTTTCTGCATCTGTTCCATATTTCCGCAGTTTATTTGCGTATATCATCCTATGTGTTCTGTTTTTTGCAGATCTGCAAAAAACGGAAGGTGCAAAATAAAAAATAAAATGAATCATTTTTCTATAGGTAACCAATCTGGAAAACTCACATGATCGCATAGACGCCATTTTTTTGTGCTTTAATAGTCAGATGGAGCTTAGTGGGACTCCTGTGCTTATCTCGTATTGGATTCTTGCTTTTTCTGTGCGACCATAATGCCAAAAGACATTGAGAGTGAACTACTTCTGTGCTGGCTCCTTTCTTGGGGATTTGGACGGTATTCGTCAATGCTGGACAAAGAACCAAGGAGGAGGAGGTTGAGGAGGCAGTGGGTCGAACTTATTGTTTCTCAAAGGTTCAGGAAGGGACACTTCCATACATTGTATGCGTCAGGAACCATTGAAATTTCGGAACTTCCTTCGTATGTCAGTGGATTCTTTTGATTGCCTGCTTGAATCTATACGTCCAGACCTAACCTTTCAGGATACGAACATGAGGGGCAGCATACAGTAGCACCTGAGGAGAAGCTCCTGGTCACGTTGAGGTAAACATTTTTACTCTTGTGTTTACAATTAAATTATTTTTGAATGTTGAATTACCGTGTTGAACATTGCGGGAATATCGCTAGGGTTAGTGCTGAGCGAATTGAACTCCACAAAGTGGAATTCGATCTGAATTTCAGGGAAAATTAGACTTGCTGTGAAGACAAATTTTCTTGTGCTTTGTGGTAGCGAATCGATTTTCCTCGAATGGTGCATTTGAGCACAAAGAGCTGTCGCCTCCATCTTTATTGAAGACCTCTCACGAAATCCTGTGCACGGCGCCCGATGTGATGATGTCATCACGGTCCGCAAGAGATTTCACCCTAGATCTTCAATCAAGATGGAGGCGCCTGGCTCTTCACGATTAAATGAATAAGGGTAATTATGACTTAATTTCATTTTTATTTTACACTTGTATTACTGCTATCTGATGTGGCATCTGAGGGGTACAATGTACCCATTGCACCCACTACTTACAAAGAAATGCACTTTAAGGTGAAGTAATTCGTCACTAAAGTGAATTTCTTTTTGTAAAATTCAGCAAAGCAGTCGAATAAAATGTTTAAATACTTCATTTATCAGTACTCACAATATCATTTAGGTTCTTTTCCTGGGACCTACACCTATACTAATTGAGTTAGTAAAATACCGTACCAGTGGGCGCACCACATGGTTGCATTTTAGATTCCTATGTAAACATTGAAATTAGTTTTACTTAATGCAGGGCAAAGTGTAATAACTTCAGTTATTACTATGTTTTTTTATCGTGCTCTAATAGGAATGAAAGGAAAGGAGAGGGGCTATGCATGCATGCTGCACCCTCTTGGAGTTTTAGGGCACTTTTGTTTATATATGTGCGGTTCCCAGAGATGGGATCCATACCTATCTGATCTTTGGGAAATACCCTAGCAATATAAGGTAGCACAGGGTCAAAGCAGCATTGAGTCAATCTGGTAAACAAGCAGAGGCTTCACAGCACCACACAAGCTAATTACTTATTGTTCAAGCACCTTTCCAGGGAAAAGGAACCTTAAATAAGTAAATGACCCAAGGAAGGACGCCATTGCCTGGGCACCGATTACCAAATGCACTGGCCCTTTAAGAGCTAGGAGACTGCACACACCATACTAGAGCAGACAACAGCAGACAGAAGGCCAAAAGAGACCTACAAAATGCAACAAGCAGACACACGTTCTGGCACCCAAGCCCGCCAGGCATCAGTGGAGGGATGCCGGCATCCACGGATCGCCAGCAACATCCTTTTGGGCATGGACCTCTGTCACTAAAAGATAAGCCCCTCTGAGCAACTTGATGAAATTTTTTTTAATGCTGTGTCCTATATCTCTTCCTACATGTATGCTCCTGGTCAGGTCTTTACAGATGGCATTTGTAAGTGCAGTGGGCACCATGGCGGTTTCTGCTGTTTGAAATCAGCAGAGTCCCAGCGCTAAGGTCAGCAACCACGCCATCTCAGATAGCTTTCGCCAGGAGCACAGTGGGGCCCAAATGGCTTCCACATGTGGAGGTTCAGTCTCTCTAATAGGTCTCATGCACACGACTGTATGTATCTAGAGGTCCGCAAAAACAGATCCGCAAAAAATACGGATGACATCCGTATGCATTCCGTATTTTGCAGAATGGAACAGCTGGCTCCTAATAGAACAGTCCTATCCTTGTCCGTAATACGGATAATAATAGGACATTTTTTTGCAGAATGGAAAAACGGACATACGGAAACGGAAAACACACAGAGTGCCTTCCTTTTTTTTTGCGGACCCATTGAAATGAATGGTTCCGCATATGGTCTGCAAAAAAAAAAAACGAAACGGAAATAAAATACGTTCCTGTGCATGAGCCCATAGCCTGGATCTTTCTCAAGAATTCCAGGCTTAGGGTCCATTCACACGTCCGTATAATGTGTCCGCATCCGTTTCCACAATTGCGAACAATTATGCGGATAGGATGCGGATCCATTCATTTCAATGGGTCCCGAAAAAATGCAGACAGTACACCGTGTGGTGTCCGCATCCGTGTGTCCGTTCCGACTATCCGCATAAAGAAATCCTTCTGTCCTACTTTTTTCCCGAATTGCGGTCTGTAGCACAAAAAGTGTGAAATGAAATATAGATCCGCAAAAAATGTGGAAGACATGCGGAAAGGCATCCGAATGTCATCCGTATTTGCGGATTCCGTTCCAGGAGGGGAGAAAGAAAAAAGAAAAGGTACAGATGTTATTCATACTTCCGTTTTTTGCGGATCCGCAAAAAACGGATGACATATGGATACATCCTTTCCGTTTTTTAAGTAAAAACGGAACGGATGTCCTGGAAAAACTGAGTTTTTTGCGGAACAACGGATCCGCAAAAAACTGACCGTTTTCCAGGATGTGCACAAATACGGACGTGTGAATGAAGCCTAATAGAGAGGTACTTCCTATTGAGCCCTGCTGGTGGCAGTGCTCCATAGGAAAATAGTGCAACTTCCTTACATTACAATATTAATTGCAGTGTAAGGGACAAGCAATCTAAATTGATATGTATTAAATGATAAAAATTAATATGTATTAAAAAAATAGTTTAAAAGTTTTAATACTTTAAAACAATTAAAATCACCCCCCTTTTGATAATAAAAATAAAAAAATAACCATGATTTGCAGCCCAAGGTTCCAAAATGCCTGTACTGTTAAAATATAAAAATATTTATCCCATATACCAAACGACAAGAGAAAAAAAATATCAAAATAATTGAATAAAAAGTGATTAAAAAGTCACACACACTTCATAATGGGATCAATAAAAACTACAGATCACTCTACAAAAATTGCTCCATAGACGTAAATATAAAAAAGTTATGTGGGTCAGAATATGGCGATGCAAAGCAAAATTCAGTTTTATTCAAATGTTTATATAATTTTTTAGTATTAACCCTTAGGATACCGAAGGTTTTTTCGTTTTTGCGTTTTCATTTTTCTTCCCCATCATCCTTGAGCCATAACTTTATTTTTCTGTTCACGCATCCATATGAGGGCTTATTTTTTGTGGGACAAGTAATATGGCATGCAATGTAGTGGGAAGCGGGGGAAAAAAATTCCAAATGGGGTGGAATTGGAAAAAAAACACACTTCCTCCACTGTTTTACAGGTTTTGTTCCTACGATGTTCCCTCTGCAGCAAAACTGACCTGTGCCCTTCATTCTATGAGTCAGTATGATTATAACAATGCCACATGGGCACTGTTTTTTTATGCCAAAATAGAGTAAAAATAAATAAAAACTTTGAAAATTTTTTTTTTTTACAGCACCATATTCTGACCCCCATAACTTACTTATATCTACTAAGGGTACTTTCACATTTGCGGCAGGGGATTCCGGCAGGCTGTTCCGTGCTGCCGCAGGTGCACATGTGGGGCCGGGACTACTCTCCGCCCCATTCACTGTAATGGGGACGGGCCGCGGATCCGGCCACAGCACGGCAAACTTGCCGAGAGGCGGCTGGAACAAAAGTACAACATGTACATTACAGTGAATGGAGCCAGAGCGTAGATCCGGCCCCACACGTGCACCAGCGGCAATACGGATCCGGCGGACTGTTCACCCGCCGGAACAGCCTGCCAGAATCCCCTGCCGCTAGTGTGAAACTAGCCTTAGCTATATCTAGTGAGCTGTGTGGGGGCTCATTTTTTGTCGGACAATCTGTAGTTTTAATAGATACCATTTTGGAGTGTGTGTGACTTTTTGATCACATTTTGTTAAATATTTTGAGGAAGAGAAGCAATGAAACATTTTAACCCTTTTATCCATTATGCCATTCACCATATTGGAAAAATATTTCTATATTTTAATAGTACAAGCTTTTTTGGATGCAGTGATGCCCATGATGTTTATATTTTTTGTTATTTATGTATTTAGTTTTTTAATTCTACCGAAAGGGGGCTGATTTAAACTTTTTTTAATTGTTTATATATTTTTAACATTATTTTTAGTTTTTTAAACGTTTTTATGGTTTTGTAGCTTGTGTTTGAGGCTACAAAAAACTCAGATTTTTTAATTTTGTACCTTTATGTTTATTATTAGAGATGAGCGAACGTGCTGGAAACGAGCACTGTACCGCTCGGGTCCCCTGCGCTCGCGTGATCACGGCTTCCGTCGGCTGATCACGGTTCACGTGATCAGCCGCTTCCGTCCTCCTGAGGAGGACAGAACTGGCTGCCTGCGCCCATGCGAGCGCAGGGGAGCCGAGCGATACAGTGCTCGTTTCAAGCACGTTCGCTCATCTCTATTTATGATATATTTATATTGATACAGAATTGCTCATTTCTTATGTTGGTCTTTTGCAGCTTCAATACCCGGAGTCTCTTCAGAGAGACCCAGCGTATTAAAATCAATTACCGGCATCCTCAATGGCCGCAGAGGATGCTGGTATGAAGCGCAGGTTTTTCACCCTTTAGATGCTGTGATCACACTTAATCATGTCATCTAAAGGCTTTAATGACCACGATCAGTATTATTTCTGGTCATGGTCATTAGCCATGGGTCTCTGCTGTCTGAAACAGCGGAGAACTGCTAGCCATGGCACTCGCAAGCAGGTGCCATGTTGATCCATCGCTCCAGCAACTTACATGTACATCGCTGGTAGCGAAAGGGGTTAAAACACAAGAAAAACTATACAAATGTGGTATTGCTCTAATTGTACAGTCCCATAGTATGACGAGAGAACAGGTCATTTTACTACATAGGAAATGCTGTAAAGATGAAATTCATAAAACTGTGGCAGAATTGTTTTTTATTTCTCCAATTCCACTCCATTTGGAATTTTTTTACAGCTTCCCACTACATTGTATGCAGTATTAAATGGTTCCATTACAAAGTATGACTTGTCCTGTAAAAAACAAACTCTCATACGGCTATGTTAACAGACAATAAAAAAGTTGTGGCTCCAGGAACGTCAGGAGTAAAATACGGAAAATAAAAGTGCAAAAAAATGTTTAAAAAAAATAAAAAAATCTAAAAATTCAAAATCACCCCCTTTTCTCCAAAATGAAAATAAAAAAACAAAAAAATATTTATCCCATTCGGAAAATGACAAAATGGAAATACAAGTCAAAATGGTTGATTCCAAGTGATCAAAATGTATAAACTCCAAAATATCAATGAAAAGCATAGATTAGAAAATTAGCCCTCAAACAGTTCTATACACATAACTACAAAAAGTTATAGGTGTCAGGATATGGCAATGAAAAGAAAAACATTTTTGTAAGGTTTTTTTTCAGTATAAAAATGCAAGAAAATCTATACATATGTGGTATTGCTGTAATTGTACTGACCTGGAGAATAAAAGTAACTGGTCAGCTTTAACATATAGAGAACGCTGTAAAAACTAAACCCATAAAACTGCGAAATCCTGTTTAGAATTTTTTTCCAGCTCCCCAGTATATCCTATGCAATATTAAATGGTGGAATTAGAAAATGCAGGTTGTCCTGCAAAACACAAGCCCCATACGGCTATGTGAACAGAAAAATAAAAAAAAGTTATGGCCCCAGAAAGACAGGGAATCAAAAAAATGTAAACACAAAAATGAAAAAACCTCCAGGGCTGAAAGGGTTAAGATGTCAATTTCTCCTGATTACAGCAGATTTTGTCTCTATAGCAGACATGTAAAACAAAGTCCAAGTCCAAAGTCCAAGACAGTAGTACAAAACAGGACTACTACAGGGTACGTGCAGTATCACAATGATAAAAACTGGAGACGATCTGATTTGATGTTGATTTATTTGTTTAGTTCTTCTCACATGAGTAGTAACTCCAGCGCCTGTCCCTACAAACAAGATCAGAGGGATAGTCAAGCAAAGAAAAAAATATTATGATAAAAATATTTGTTCTGGACTCTGCAGGGACCCTCTACAGGTCCTTATTATTACATAAGGGCATGAATGCCATACTGTAGTTCTATGAGACACTGTTTGGATCCATGTTACCAGGGTTGTGCAGCTGGTAGCCATTAGTTACCCTCCATGTGGCGCCTATCTCCCCTGCCGAAAACTCAGCTCTGCAAGCATTAGTACCATCTCTTCTTTTTTACAGGAGGCATAATTAATGTGGCCAGCAGGTGGCATCATCATTCAGTGAAGCTATTGCAATCTCATGCCATGTCAGTACCAGAAATTATCCAGGTGGTGTGGCATGTGACTGAACTATCTCTAGGGAGCTATGTGGATTAGCTTTTTCTGAAGGATCATGTAAGGGTGCTTCTTCTTGAAAGTCATGTAATGCTACCATCCTGTGCAAAAAAAATGTGTGACTTTCCACTTGAGGCCACCTGTTTAATGTGGCTGCACTAAGATCGACACTTATCACCTGCCTGGACCCCCACCGATCACGAGAACAGTTCCATTTTCCCTGTTTGAATGGAGCAATGGTCGAACATGTAACTGCATTTACTCTCTATGGGTCTGCTGAAAACAGCCAACCTATGTACTCTCCTATTTTTGGCAGCCCCACAAGGATTAAATAAAGCAGTGAACATTCTTAAGCAGGAGGACAGGACATCTGTTCTCATGATCAGTGATGGCCCCAGCAGCTGAGTTGATGTGAGGTGTAACGCCATGTTACTGCATGACCGCCAGAAAACATTGACTATAAAGAGATTCGGCAGGCTTTACTGCTAGAACAGCCTACCGGAAAGCAACAATGCAAATATATTAAATATAAACCTACACATACAATACCTTCAAAAAGTATTCATACCCCTTGAACTATTCCACATTTTTTCACTGTACACCCACAAACCTAAATGTATTTTATTTATAGATTTTTATTGATTAAAACTTTTGAAAACCGTGTATCATTTTCTTTTCACTTCACACATAATGCTACTTTGTGTTGGCCTATCACAGGGTTCAGCAACCTTGGCACTCCAGCTTTTGTGAAACTACAATTCCCAGCATGTTCCATTCATTTCTTTGAGAGTTATGAGAAGGGCAGAGGAAGTATGCATGGTGGGAGTTGTAGTTTCAGGACAGCTGGAGTACCGGAGGTTACCTACCCCTGGTCTATCACATAAAATCATAATAACATACATTTACGTTTGTTGGTGTAAAGCCTCATTCACACGTCAGTGTTTCACGGACGTGTCCTGTACGTGTTCTCCACGGACAGTACACGTCCCCATTCATTTGAATATGTGTGTTCAGGCATCAGTGTTTCATCCCGGTCCATGGTTACGTTTTTTTTAGCACAGATGCATGTCCTATCTTAATCCGTGTTCCGTGATCACGCCCATTATAGTCTATGATCCGGATGCAACACGGATGCCATCACGGATCATTAAGAAGAGATGCTTTGAAAATTATTTTTCAGCTGTTCAATGTCAGTGAAACACGGATGCAACATGGACAGCAAAAAATGGACACACGGACCCAACATGGATCCTTCACGGACAGCTTCACGGATGCCTCACTGACCACCTGCTCACGGATTTGAGCACAGACAAGGACGTGTGAATGAGGCTTAACATGAAAAGATGTGGAAAAGTTCAAGGGGTATGAATACCTTTTAAAGACACTGTATCTATCTATCTATATATCTATCTACACACACAACGTATATTTAAGAAGCGAAACATAATGATTTTGCCGCATACGAAATATTCAAATATGATTGTATTTATCATGTATGGTGAATGCCAAAAAAAAAAATATCTTTTTTTGTCATCTCACTTTCACAAAAAATAAAACTTACCAAAAGTTTAAAAAAAAAAAAAAAAAAAAAAAGGTTGCATGTATCGGCATGGTATCATTAAAAAAACTACAGCCCTCCTGCAAAAAAATAGCTTCTGTTCTGTTAGTAGACATTACGGGTGTCAGAATACAGAAACAGAAAGCAACTTTAAAAACAAACAAAAAAACTAATGGGCAGATTTATCAAACTGGTGTAAAGTAGAACTGGATTTGTTGCCCATAGCAACCAGAATTCCCCTTTCATTTCCTGTGAAAAATGAAAGGTGGAATCTGATAGGTTGCTATGAGCAACTAAGCCAGTTCTAGGGGGCGTGGCCTGCACGCTAATGGCGCCGGGCGTTTGATCTATCGGCTCCTCACTCCTGCTCCTCAAAACGGCTCACAGCGCTTACTCCAGTGACCAAATCACTTCGAGAAGACTTCGCTTACCTCCGCTAATCATGGGGAAGATCAAAAAGAGGCAACCCCCGGCTAAGCTAACTGAGTTTTTTGGGAAAGCCGGCATCGGGGACTCAGGCCTGAATGGCACACCATCTCCGGCGCGGACTCCCGCCTCGTCGCCTACTGCGTCATCAACTTCGCCTCCTCGGAATGGCGCCGTGAGTCCAGAGATCAGGCCGCAACAGAGCACACACCTCACTGAAGAAGGTATGAGGGGGCTGCTGGAGGCGCTACGCTTCTCCATGAAAGAAGACATGTCGGGCATGTTAAAAGAAATTAGAAGAGACATACAGAATATAGGAGATCGCACGGCTCACCTTGAAACAAAGATGGCCGAATATGCCTCCTCACATAACGCGCTTATAGACGCGCATGAGGCCCTGGAAGAAGATGTGTCTAAACTAACTGCCAAGCTCCACGATTTAGAAGACAGACACAGGCGCAATAATATTAGACTGAGAGGGGTCCCAGAATCGGTGGAGACGGTGGAGCTGGAACCCCTGCTCAAAAATTTGCTTAAGGCGGCTCTCCCTGAGGCCTCTGATAGAGACCTGATTATCGACCGCATACATAGACTCCCCAAACCCAGAGGCCTGGACGCATCTCTGCCCCCGCGATGTAATCGCCAGGATTCATTTTACACTATTAAAGAGGCCTTCTTGAAAGTCCTGCGTCAGAACCCCAAACCTGATGTGATGTTTGAAAACATTTCAGTATATCCGGATTTATCTGCTGCCACCATGGCTAGAAGGCGAGAGTTTGCTATGGCGACCAAAGTTCTACGAGAACATCAGGTGAAATACAGATGGGGCTTCCCAGTCAAAATCCTAGCCTCCTTCAATGGCGCCTTACATGTGCTACACACACCTCAAGTGGGCGGCAAAGAAATTATTGGAATGGGGCTTCATTCCGAAAGAGGCTACGGTCCTGGGGGACCTACCATCTCGTCCTGACAAAATTATCCCCTCATGGGACACTGCTTGATCTGTGAGTAAGGCCCTAGCCCATACCAGGGTCAGGTGAAGATATTAGAGCAGGAGGATGGAGCACGGACTTGCACTAATCAGTCTCAGTCAACTCATATATCCGCTCATTTTGCCCTTTTGGGAGTATATCTTCCTAAATGGCTTTGCTGTTTTTCTTATTAGCTCTGCAGTATTTGCATGGTTTAACATTTTTTTGTTCTTTTGGTTATCTCGGTTATATTGTTTTTTTGTTCTCCTGAGAGCTTCCACTTATGGCCCTGCTATACTGGTTGATCATGGGTTAAAATGTATCACAGTTCACTTGATATGTAGGATCGCACAGCTAAGATGCCAAATGTCTTCATGGGTTTAAAGGTATTATCTTTGAATGTAAGGGGGCTCAACTCCCCTTTCCGCCGCACACAATTATGGCGAGATTTGATGCACTCTAGATGTGACATTGCGTTTATACAAGAATCACATCTACTGGCCTCAGATACCCATAGATGTTTGCACAGGTGCTTCCCAATGATCATACATTCCCCTGCAATTAAAAAACGGAAAGGGGGAGTATTTATCTGTGTTAAGTCTACTGTGGCATTCTCGGTAACTGACAGCATCATAGATAAAGGTGGGAGATATGTTATATTGAATTGTATGATTAATGGGAACCCGTTTACGTTGGTCACAGCTTATGCCCCTAACACTAGACAAAAGGTCTTCTGTAGAAAACTATTCAACAAAGTGCAGAAGGCGGCAAAGGGTGAGATAATTATAGGAGGGGATTTTAATATACCTGTTAACAGCGCGCTGGATTATTACTCCCCTTCCAAGTCACATAGACCTGACCTCCAGCAGACCTTATATGAATCCCCCTTTCATGATGTGTGGAGATACCAACATGGTACTGGAACGAGACTTTTCATTCATATCCCAGTCTCATATATCCCAAGCCAGACTTGACTACATCTTAGTATCCAAAAATATACTCCATAAAGTAGTGAAATCGGAAATTGGGACAGCTAGCTGGTCGGATCACGCACCGGTCTCTATCTCCATAATGGACCACGTCCCCAGCCCCCCTAGGCCACAATGGAGACTAAATCCGTACTTGCTTAAATGCCCCAGTAGAGTTAGGGACTATCTTGGCAAACTCGAAGAGTTCTTCAACATCAATGATACACCGGGCATTTCAAATAATACGCTATGGTTAACTCATAAGGCGTACATGAGAGGGATCTTTTTGCAGTCAGCGGCTAGACTTAAAAAGAAACGGGAAGGGGAGATAACAACCGCTGTTGCTAATCTCAAACAAGCTGAGACGTCTCACAAAAATACTCCTACCCCTACTACCCTTCAAGAACTGAAAAACCGTAGGAACGCCTTAAGTACCTTACTTCTATATAAACACGAATTTCATGTGCGGAAAATGAATTCTAATTTCTATCATATGGGAGACAGGGCAGGGGCTCTTTTAGCTAAACGACTTAACAAGAGGCGAGCGGAAGCAAGAATAGAACAGATGACCCTTGATAATCGTACTGTCACCCATCCACAAAAAATAGCAGACATGTTTGCAGACTACTATTCTATACTATATAATTTACAATCTGATGTGCAGACGCCTCAGCCAAATATCCCTCTCATGTCCTCCTTCTTAGACTCACTGAGATTGCCTAAATTGACGAATGAGGCGTTATCGACTCTAAACCAGCCCATATCTGATATTGAAATACAGAGACTTATCAAAAGCCTTCCTACCAACAAAGCCCCAGGCCCGGACGGTTTGTCTGCTGACTATTATAAATCCCTCCACCCTGCACTGTTGTCCCACATGAGAACGCTATTTAACGACTTCATGTCATCGGGTTTTATTCCTCCTGAGATGTTGGAGGCCACTGTGGTCACTCTACCAAAACCTGGGAAAACTCCTAACACTCCGGCCAATTTCAGGCCCATTTCATTACTGAATGTGGACCTGAAGTTGTTCGCCAAGATTTTGGCAAGCCGAATTAATGTCTTTTTACCTTCTCTCATTGCTACAGATCAGGTGGGCTTCGTGCCGGGTAGACAGTGCAGGGATGGTACTAGGAGAATGATAGATCTCTTGCAGATTGCGGAATGGTCCAGGAGCCCCACAGTATTTGTCTCTCTGGACGCAGAAAAAGCGTTTGACAGGGTGCACTGGGGGTTCCTGGACCAAGTACTAAAGAAATTTGGGTTTGAGGGCCCCATCGTGACAGCGGTGTTAGCCTTATATTCTAGACCCTCAGCCAGAGTCCTGGCATCCGGTTTTTTATCCGAACCCTTCCCAATCTCTAACGGGACCAGACAGGGGTGCCCCTATCCCCGCTGATATTTGGCCTTGTAATGGAGCCACTGGCGGAGGCTGTGAGGTCATGTGGAGAGGTCAGAGGAATACAAGTGGGTAATCAGACGCATACTATCGGCCTATACGCTGATGACGTTCTTTTAACTTTGACAGACCCTCTTAGATCGCTAGGAAAAGTAAATAATATTTTAGACCAGTACTCAAAGGTTTCATACTATAAACTCAATGTCACAAAGACTAATGTGTTAGCTGTCAACTTGCCTGACTCCGACTGCTCTGTGATACAGGACCGTTTCCATTACTCCATTGTTGATAGATCTATTACATATCTAGGTATAGCATTGACCCAATCTGTAGAAGACCTAGCTAGCACAAACCTGTTAAGTCTTCGGGAGACACTGCAGAAAGATTATAGCAAGTATAATCAGGTGTGGTTGTCCTGGATCGCAAGAATCAATGCAGTGAAAATGTTGGTGCTACCAAAAATATTATATGCTTTCAGATGCCTCCCTATTTATCTTCCCAAAGCTTTAATTGATAAACTACAGGATGATATGCTTCGCTTTATTTGGAACAACTCAAGACCCAGAGTAGCTAAGAATATACTTTATCTCCCGATTAAACTAGGTGGATTGGGAGTCCCAGATCTACATAAGTATTATAAGGCCAATCTTTTGGAACAAACTGTGGAGTGGTGGTCCCCTCGACAACACACAGGTGGTTGCAAATTGAGGAGAAACAAGTCAGGAGAGGTTCTCTCAAAGCACTTCTGGCGGCGCCCAAACTTGGGAAGTGTCAACCCACATTAAAACTACACACCATGAATGCCTCATTTATGACCTGGAAGGGAGCAATGGGCCCCTCCAATTTTTCACAGTTAAATACCCTATCATTACCGATAGAGGCACTTGAATATCATATCCCATCAATATCCTTGACTAAATGGATCGAATGTGGTGTCACTACTGTGGGACATTTATATATGGGTTCGAACTTAAAAGATTTTGAATCTATCCATAAAGAGTTTGGGATACCGAACAGTTTATTTTACCAGTACCTTCAGATTAGGCACCTATTGACCATACCCCGCGCACCTCTCCCTTCTGACCCCCTAGACCCAATATTCAAGGTGCTAGATGAGAAATCCCCTACTCAGTCCACGGTTTCCAATTGGTATGCCGCATTATGCTTTATGAGCGGGAAAGGAAAACTTCCATTTATGACTAAATGGGAAGCAGAACTGGGCGAGACCATCCCCACATCCTCTTGGCTTTCAGCCTGTATGTGGTCAGTGAAGAGCACTAGATGCATTAATCACATAGAACAAAGCAGAAAGATACAATTGAGATGGTACCTTACCCCAAATAGACTTTCACACATCATACCAGATTACTCACCATTGTGCTGGAGAGGCTGCGGAGAAATCGGTAATCCTTTACATATGTGGTGGTCATGTCGCTCAGTCACAGCCTTTTGGGCGACCATATTAAATGTATTAAAGGATGTCACGGAACTACATGTAGATCTGTCACCAAAATTGGCTATTTTGGGTATTGGGTTGGGTGACCTCCCTAAGGATGTTAGGTGGGTCGTAACCCACATCCTGAATGCAGCGCGTAAAGTAATAGCTAGGGGATGGAAACAACCTCATCCGCCTGATACTGCGGAAGTGATAACTCTTGTCAATTTATATATGAGACATGAAGTGATTTTTGCTCCGAGCTTGCGGTCCAGGGTGATCACATTAAATAGGTGGCTACTGTGGATCTCTAGTAAATATGCCACCCCTCTTCCAGAGGGTATTCTTTGAGTATTGGATAATGCTTAGGAAAACTAAAGGGTTAATCCAATTGGACCCGTGATGTCATGGAAGTACTAGTGCAAGACTCTCAGGATCTGTTTGAGTTTGTTGTTTATTTCCTCATTGTTTGATTGTCTAATATGCTATTTGTATTGCATTTATATATGTACATACAGCTGTTACGCAGCTTACATGTCGTTTCTGTATACCTTTGGCTAAAATCAATAAAAACTTATGGTTTTAAAAAAAAAAAAAAAAAACTAAGCCAGTTCTACTTTACACCAGTTTGATAAATCTTCTCCAATTTTTTCAAAAGTAGTAAAACATGACAAATGGTATGTCCATAATGCTGCTGACCCACAGAATAAATTTCACATCATTTTTACTACTGTACACATTGAACACCGAAAAAACCCAAAATGTACTGTCAACCAAACAATGTTTAAAAGTTATACATGTACACCATAAAGCTATGTTGATGTAAAAATTAAAAAAAAGTTATGGCTTTTTAAATGTGGAGATATAAAACACAAAAAAAAATAAGGGGTTAAATATCAAATGCTTATATAAATATCAAATGCAAGAAAATACCAGCATCTACTCTAATGAAAATTCTAAATAAAGTTATTATATCCTGTGTGCATGTACTTACTCTTTGCTGTTGTCATGGTAACTGTGAGCCCCAACTAGGTAATGGTTTGGAGGTGCATCCCATCTTAGGTACATGTCAAAGTCATTGACATAGCCGCTCCACTCGCAGTTATGTTGAACAGCCTTCTCTCCTTGACAGCAGAGAAATCTCCATCTAGAAAATTATTTTCATAATCTTTTAAACTTAAAGGGGTTCTCCGGGAATTAAGAAAATGAAAATATGTAAATATTACTTCATTATAAATATATTCCCAAATACCTTTCATTAGTTATAATGGTTCGTTTAATCCAGGGAGCAATGATTAGGAGAAACAAAATGGCCGCTGTCCTATTAGTACACACAAAACCTGTCCTAATCACACAGCAGGACAAGTTTAATATTATTATCTGTATTCAGGATCATAATCCCTGACAAGCAGAGCAGAGAGGAGGATGAGGCAGCTCTTTACCTCAGTGTTGTGAAGTATCTTGTCCTGCTGTGTGATTAGGACAGGTGTTGTATGTACTAATAGGATGGCGGCCATTTTATTTCTTCTAATGATTGCTCCCTAGACAAAACGAGCCATTTCAACTAATGAAAGGTATTTGGGAATATATTTATAATAAAGTAATATTTAAGTAGTTTCATTTTCTTAATTCCCGGAGAAACTCTTTAAGCATGACTCACTGGTCAGATGCAACTTCACTCAGAAACCAGGGAAAGTTCTTCACTAGCTTCTTTCTAGAGCGGCTTGTCACAGCTACATCTGACACTCTGTATACATTCACTGATCATTCACTACACATCAGCAATAACAATCATGAGGTGCTCAAGGTGGCAACAAATTTAGTATGGCTCTATCCTTGTATGGAGCCATGCAGCTATACAGTTAGTTGTCCGCACGCATTGTCTTTGTCATGTCACAGTTAAAGGCCCACTATCTGCTAATCAATATATATTAATGTATCAACAAAAAAGGCTGTGGTTCAGAGTTACAAACAGTTCAGCTCTACCATCCCCTTAACAGACGCCAGGAAGATAAATAGTATGATATTTTTTTTATCATGTGGGGGTCATTATTACTTTTAGGAGACACAAAGGTGGGCATTTTTTACTCTGTGTAGGGCACTAAGAGGAGTTATATTACTGTAAGGAACCTAAAAAGGGAGCAGTTACTTTTCGGTGACACAGAGAAGATTCTGGGTGGTGCTTCATTACTGCACTATTTAGCGCACTACCTAACTGGCACTATTGTTTTCAGTGATGCTGCCACCACCATTATTTCTGAAGTACAGTATTTGGGGGCACTATTAGGGCAGCAACAGACATAGACCTGGGGGTAGAAAACAGATGGTGAACTTGTGTAGGTTAGGAACAAGACTGCTTGGAAAGGAAAGATCCAAAGATGTCTTGGGAAATAGCTCTGCTATTACAAGTCATGGCTTACAGAAATGTTTATAGATAGAAAAGAGGGGGAAACTGAATGATGTGAACTGTATACCATTGGTTTTAAGTCTATTCACTTGTGTTGGTATGTAAATTTAGCAGTAATATTGTTGACAGTATTATATGGTGGTAATAGTGTATGTGGTCATGGTGTGGCAGTACTATTTGGGCCTGGTATAGTGGCATCATTTGTATTTGACAATACACTTATATACTGAAAGGCTGCAATGGGAAAACCCCTTAATATATGTAGTAAGAGCACATGAGAGAGATGATAAATGGCAGTGCTCTATAGGTCTCATGTCAGAAGCAGAAAGGACATTGAAGAGTGGGTTGGGAATTGACATGTCAAAAACATAGCCAGTGATATTCATGCATGTAGGTAACTAACAAGTGGAGGTGGTTAGTCATAAGGGTACAACACATCAGGGTATAGAAAGGGCCACAGAGCAGCTGAGCATTGCAGAGGAGCTGAGGCTGGAGCTGAGGGGTAGAAGAAGCTGCCTATCTCATGCATTCTAAAAGCCAAACCGTATAATAATCAGGCTTTTAACCAAGTCTAAATAGCCTACAGTCTGTAAGCAATACTGTGTGTTGTGAGGAGGGGATACAGTGATTGATTGGGACGGTCTTATACTGCAAGCTATGAGGTTATGCTGTAGTTACATCTTCACTACTGCCACTCAGAGGACACAAAAGCCAAGTGCTCACATCCAGGAAGCTGGGTGCAACACAAGCCAGATGTAGAGTGGGTTGTTGCTTTTTAAATAGACTGTGTTATTAAAGAGTGTACCTAATCAACCTTTTACCTTTAAGCCTATGTCCTCATTGAGAGACTGTAACCACAAAGCCCCTTGACCATAAGACTTTTGTAACCTTTAGGCCCCTTTCACACGAGCGTGTCCTGGATTTGGTCCGGATGCGTTCAGGAAAATCCGCACGCATCTGCACCAAATCCGCACGCAATTGCAGTCAGTTTTGACTGCGATTGCGTATGTTCTTTCAGTTTTTTCCGCGCGGGTGCGAACCGTTTTGATGCGTTTAGCACGCGCATGCGAAAAAACTGAATGTTTACTAACAACATCTCTTAGCAACCATGCATTAAAACCGCATTGCACCCGCACTTGTGTGCGGATGCAATGCGATTTTCACGCAGACCCATTCACTTCAATGGGGCCAGTTCTGCGTGAAAAACGCAGAATATAGAACATGCTGAGTTTTTCACGCAACGCAGAAGTGATGCGTGAAAAACATAGCTCATGTGAAAAGCCCCATTGAAATGAATGGGTCAGGATGGTTCGCATCACGCATTGCACCCGCGCGGAAATCTCGCCCGTGTGAAAGGGGCCTTAAGCTTGTTGCCCCATGCGATGAGCAAAACCTTCTTGTTTAATTTACAACTGTGTCTGATTCCTTCTACCACCCTATAAAGGTGAGTCACGCAAACCACTCAGGGACAGAAAGATCCTTCTGATCAAGTCAAGTCAGTCTAATCAGGCCAATATAGTCAAGATCTGCATAGCTGACCAAAAGATGATTCTGATAACTGAAATCTGTCCAATGAAAATGTAAAATGGACTAAACTGGGCAAATTGATGATACAAAGTAGTTATGGGCTGAAAGTCAAACATTACATAAACATTTGATCTCATGTTGACACATTTCAGCCATCAGACTGAATTATATAATAATTTTATCTCAAAGCAGAAGCACGTTGACACATTTTAGCTATAGCATTTTGTATAATGATTGAATCCCTAAAGCATTGACGCGTTTCAATTGTTAAAGCATTTTAGAATTATCTTACCCCAAAATAAGAATCAAGAATAATGCATTTCACTGATCATAGAAAAAAAGTAGGTGTAGTCATGTGTTTCAAGTTCAACCATGGACCCATTCAATTGGATAGAATTGCCTTTACCTCCTGTCTTCTTTTCCATTATCATGGTAACTATCCATTCCACTTAGAACACTGCCAAATGGACAGACGAACGTGAACTCCTGGTCAAAGTCATTGGCATAACCTGTCCAGTAACAGGAACTTGATTCATTAAAGGTATCCTGACAGGCAAAATCCCAGACACGATCCTCACGTTTATTGTCATGGACACTGGAGGAAAGTATAAGTGGGGGTTAACATTTTTTCTGGCAGCATTCAGATAATATTTTGAATGATTACAGTGGTTGATAATGGTATATGAAAAATATAAGGAGGGCTCTACTACAGTTCCAGAAGGCAAACCCACCTAACCATATTTGTAACATCAGCCATCGTAACTGCATGGGGCATTGGATGCTGATGGCACCCATCTGCTGCTGTTTGCGGTTGAGGGTCTATTTCTTAAAAAAGCCGTGGGATCCTTTGAATTCAAGTTACATCCCTAAAGGTTGGGGAAGGATATACTGTAGTGTTCTGCCCCAGTTGTGTATGTAAATACCCTGGTGAAGGCAGAGTGGCTTCTTGGCAACCTCTTTGGCACCCAGCACTTAGGGCACATGCCCTACCAGCTTTCCACCCTAGCTAACCCCCAGGACAATCTGTAGAAAGAACATCTATGTTTTATTACCTGATAATTAAGTTAATGCTTTGATGACTCTGACACTCATAGTGAAGAACTTGATCAAAGTCATTGGCCCATGGTTCTGAAGGAAATAAAGCAAGTTCATGATATTCATTGTAATAGGTAGCACTCTTTGAAAGGATCTCCAGTGATTTGCAGCAAAGTCATGGAGAAATCACAATGCAACATCAATGTTGAAAAATTCAAACATTCCTAGGGGTTAGTAACTGCATCCAATCAAGGTGAATATATATATATGAGGGTCTACTATAGAGTTCTTGAAGATAGGGAGACTAGTCCTGGATGAACCCAGTGCAGGACTCTCCAAATGCATTGGTAGCAAACACAGTGTCCACCACAGCATCTAGTTATGGATACAGAGAATATATTTGAGTTTTAAAGCAGGTAAACCTACTCATATTAGGGAACTGCACGAATAATAATTCCCTAATATATTCCATTTACAAGCAAAAGTGATCCCAAAATCAGGGCTTCAGCAACAGTAAATTCAATTTCCCCAAAATTCCCTGTGAGCATAGACTGTTTTATGACACTGCAAAATCATGCCTCCCAAGTATCCCTCTTTTGGAGGGACAGTCCTTCTTTTTGACCCGTCCCCCTTAAATGCCCCTCTTTTGGACCTGGGGAAATAATGCAGAAATGTGCATTAATAAATTTACTAAATTGCTCCTTTCTAAACTATATGTATGGTTTCTACCTGTATATTAGACCATAACAAGATTTTCCACTGCAGAATTTCACACCAAATCCGTGGAAAAACCTGCATGTGGTACATGCAGATATGTCATGGATCTTACACTATGCATTGCAAAGGTGGAAATCTTCATCATAAATTGACATGCTGCAGATTTGCGGGTCAATTTCGACTGTGGATTTTTTCCGCAACATGTCCTGTGGATTTCCTGCCTGCAATTCCATGATGGAACATCCATTGCATAACTGCCATCGCATAAACTCGCCCCAATCTAGGATCACTTCCTGTTGAAATTGGGAAATTGATTATATTGTTATTATTGTTGCTATGTAGGGAGCATAGAAGAGGCATTAACATTACCTAGAGGATGTGCAGAAACGACAGTGGTCCACAGTAGCAGACCCAGAATCACGTGCATGATGACAAGGTTGGAGGGGGGCACTCTTGTCCTGAAAGAATCTTGGCTGATAGAGTTTCTGCCTACGGATCTGAGCTCCAGGTGGTTTATACACCAGACTTAAGGAGGATTATTACACATTAACCGGTTGTCCTTCAGTCATCAGTGCCAATAATGATATCTGGCCAAGTGTGAAGGTTAAATTGAGCTGTGTATTAATATTCTGTACTTGCTGCATAATCAGTTTGCCTAAAAGTTTAGGTAATAATTAGTATACAGCATATGGGATTACTTAAAGTCTTTTTGCCCTTTGCTTCCACTAGGGGAATATCACCAAAGACAGATTTTTGCAGCGCTCACTGAACTCTATAATATGTTCCTGTCAGCAGGATCAATACTATTACTATTGCCATTAGGATTGATCCTGCTGATTCTGAATGTTCATTTTTAAGCTTAAGAAATTTCAATTAAAAATATTTTAATAAAAAGTCTCCCACCACTGCACCCACTTCATTGGAAAAAGTGGAAAAGGTGCTTAATAAATATGATGCTTATTCTGGCCACCATATTTTTCAATATGGCAATAACTGTCAAAATACAATGATAAAATCGCCTGCTTTCCATTTATTACAAAGTTGGCTGCCTGCAGCTACCACTAGGGGGAGCTCAGCGGATAGGAATGTATGCCATTACAATTTACTAGAAGCCGAAATAATCTCTATGCGTTGATTAGGGGGAATCAATGGCGGCTGTGTGACAAGTCAGTGTTTTTACATGGTGAAGTGAAAGGAGTTCAGCGTCAGTCCTCTCATGCATTAGACGCATGAAAAACAGGTAAGCATGGGGATCTGAGTGACTTTAGTTTCAAAAGTTTTTATTGAATTTCCATTTCACGAATAGTAGCAAAAACTGCTAGAACGTATATTCCAAATAAGGGGAGTGTTGTTTTATGGAAAAAAAGAAATACATAAACAATGAACATAATGTCTGCTTTATAAAAAGCAGAATATTTAAGAGTATAATGAGTTCATATATCAAAGAATCAGTACGCATGCAGAAATGTATCATAAAGCGGTAGAGTGTAAAGGAAGACAAGAGACAACTATTACATTCAAACCAGATGTTCCAAATCAGGGCTACCAAGGTAATCAATCCAGGGCTGTCAGTTAAGTAAATATTGATCCATTGAATTAGATTAGAGAGCTGACTTTTTTTCATATCAACATCCTACTAACTCTCACCTTAAAGGGATTGTCTTATCTTGCCCTTACTAAGGTGAGATGGAATTAAAGGGGTTTTCCTATCTCAGACAATGGAGGCATATTGCTAGGTGTGCCACCTCTATGACCCGCACCTCTCTCGTAAACCCAGCTGGCAAAGTGAAAGAGGATGGCACTGTGAATGCCCAGTTGCCCTCTATTCATTTCTATGAGGCAATCGGAAATAGCCAACCTGGCTCAGCTACTTCCGTCATAGAAGTGAATGGAATCAGTGGCTGTGCAAGCACTGTGTGCCCTCATTAATTTCTATGGGGATTCCAAAAATAGCCAAGTACTCTGCTCTGCTTTTTTGGGCTGCCAATAGGAGCGATTAGTGGTGGCTGGACCTGGCACGACCAGCCACCCCTCTGCTGCCTTCATTTCAGAGATAGATGCAAGTGCCAGAGGTGGGACCTGCACCTATCAGACAATGGGGACGAAAATTGTAAATGGGTGATTTGGAGCAATTTATTTATTTTATGCACTTATATAGCGCTACTATATTCCGCAGCGCTTTACAGACATTAGCATCCAACTATCCCCAATGGGGCTCACAATCTAAGTTCTCCATCAGTATGTCTTTGGAGTGTGAGAGGAAACCAGAGAACCCGGAGGAAACTCACACAAACACGGGGAGAACATACAAACTTCATGCAGATGTTGTCCCAAGCGCTGCAGGGCACCAGTGCTAATCACTGAGCCACCGTGCTATGAGACGGAAGTCAATAGACTGGATTTTTATGTGTGCAAATGGGTCTGGGAAGAGGGGGCTAACGGATCGAGAAATTGAAGGAACTGTCAAGTTCGGTGGAGGAAGCCTGATGATATGGGGTTGTTTCATAGCCAAAGGCATTGGATAATTCACCAGGATCGATGGTGGTTTCAAAGCTGAGCTATATGTGAGTATCCTACAAGACGAGTTACTTCATACACACATCCTGTTCCATCAGGACAACGACCTGAAGCATACATCGAGATTGGTGAAGAAATGGTTCAATGACAATGAAGTACAGGTGCTGGATTGGCCCCCATAGTCACCAGACCACAACCCAATCAAACACTTGTGGAAGAAAAAGCTGTATTCATACCCAAGTGAGTCAACCAGTGTTCACCGACAGTGAGAAAGTGTATAAGAGACCTGAGAACAGATCTTGGTAGAGCCATGCTTGATTCTGATTGAGAGCATGCCCAGAAGGATTCAGGAGTAAAGCCAAAGGTGGATTTACAAAATGCTAACAAAATAATAAACATTAAAATCTTGAATTTTAGGAGCAAAACAGTAACTATGGAGTTACATGACAAGAATCTGCATAACTAATCATATGCTAAATAGTTAATAATAAAGTCTAATTTATGTATGAGATAGCCAAGATGATTGTTTATAAAATGATGGTAGTCTCACATTCGAAGCTGTAGTGGATGGTCAGACATGGAGTCTTAAAGAGGACCTTTCACCACTCCTGACATGCCTGTTTTAATAACTTCATGCATTCCCCATGTAATAACAAGTCTGGAACATCTATTCTTATGTCTGTATGTTGTGCCATTCCTTTATTATTTGCACTAGAATTTATGAATGAATTGCTATTTGCCTTCAGTAAAGGAACAGAGAGGAGGTAACCAGTTGGGGGTGTGTACCTGCACAGTCTGAACATGGCAGCACTGATTGGCTAGAGTCAGTATGTGCAGGTACACACCCCAACTGGTCACCTCCCCTCTGTTCCTTTACTGAAGACAAATAGCAATTCATTCATAAATTCTAGTGCAAATAATAAAGGAATGGCACAACATAGAGCCATAAGAATAGATGTTCTAGAATTGTTAGTATGTGGGGAATGCATGGAGCTATTAAAACAGGCATGTCAGGAGTGGTGAAAGGTCCTCTTTAAAGTGAAACGTTCAAAACATTATTACTCTTTTGCTTGTCAGTGTACGTAGTTAACAAATAAAGGTATAAAGGAAGAGGTTTGGAAAACAGGAATTTTAAATCACGTGAATGTCTGGGTGTGTGTATCACTTACGTGGGGAACAAATAGCATCAGGATGCACCTTGAGAAGAAGGAGTGTACATCAGGATAATGTGCCCTGCCATATGCAAAAATTGTTCAGGATGGTTTAACAAACATGACAAAGATTAAAAGGTTGTGTTGGCTTCCAAAATTCCCAGATCTCAATCCAAATAATCTGTAGGATTTGAAAAACAATACCTTCAGAGGTCTTGTGGAGTCTACGCCTTGATGTGTCAGAGACATTTTGGCAGAATGAGGGCGACCTACTCAACAGAGGAGGTTTGAATGTTATGTTTGATTGGTGTACACATTCATTAGGGGACAACTCATTTTGGGCAGGGCTGAAGAGGGATACATGATGTGTAGCTGGGCTGTGCTACCCTACCCAACTCCCCTTGAGAGTGGTTATAAAGGGCATCTTTCTCCCTGGAAGACACAGCAGGTCTTCATTGCTCTTGTGTTGGTGCTACATGGCAATTGGACACATGATGCCATGTTCCCTCATAGATCATGGTGTATTGTTGTTGAACCAGACTAATAAAAATGGACTTCTCAAACCAAACAACCCATTTAATGGTGCTGGTGTATTGGAAAAAGGAAATGTTGGGAAGAGACACAGGGCTGAACACCTGTTAATCTAAAAGATTCAAAAGCAAACAAGAATTTTGGCTTAGCTCTTATGCTTACATATTTTAAAAAAAGAAAGCCATCTAATAAACAGAAATGTGCACCCACCAGAAGTGCTGATCTTGTGATGACCTGTATCCACTGAGGGAAAAGTACATTTCAGATAAAATACAATGTGTCAAAATAAACTCCCCATTAAATGTGGCCTTGTCTGACCCAGTAACAAGTGCACCAGCATCATAAAGGGGTTAAAAGATTAAAATATAGAAAATCACTTCATCCAGATGGCATACACCTCCGGATCCTAAGGGAATTAAGTAATGTAATAATGACATACCCTTATTTCTCATATTTAAAGGGAGCAGCATTGTCACTTCCTGATCTGTATACACAGTGCACATTGATGGAGAAGGCGGGGTGGTTAAAAAAAAAAAAAGTCCCTCCTTCTCTTTAGTGAGCCCAATTGCCACTGTACCACAGACGCATGATTAGCATGTAGCTGAAAACTCTACAAGGACATGCAAAAATGTCCTTCCCGAGATAAGGGCCAACCACCTAGACTAATATAGTCAATGGGTGGTCGGGAAGCGGTTAAACCTGTTTACAATCAGAACCTCAATTTTGTTGTAGCCAAGAAATAATGCAATACCCTACTGCAGTCCCTATGTCTATTACTTGCAGATTTACTTCCAAAACATTGCGCAAACTAAACACCACGTATCTTAGTACCTCTTCTGAGATTACAGCCTTGGCATTTTTGCTAAAGATGAAACCTGGCATAGAAATATAACATACATATACTATAATAAAACATTAAAAACTCTCCAACCCACCCAAAAAAAAAGAAAGTCCACTAAACAAAGGTACCTTACAAAGTACGTCATTTAATTATGTTCGAACTCCCAATGAATGGGATACCAAGATAAATTAAAAACAAAAATTTATTCAGCTCAGTCCATTTTTGCTATAAACAAACATTCTCTCTCCTCCGATATTAGGTAAATAAATCTTGCTTTGGAAATGTAAAAAAAAAACAAACAAACTTTTGAGATGAAAAAAACTGAACTTACTATTTTATTTTTTCAAATTTACTCAGTCCCCCGTCAGGTCCCAGAAATTTCAATTCTGATGTAATTCCAATACAAGCTGTTAGTAATATTCTTGCTCTGCCTCAAGTGTAGGCTACTTTCACACTAGCCTTTTATAATTCCGGTATTGAGTTTCGTCATAGGGGCTCAATACCGAAATAAAACGCTTCAGTTTTGTCCCTATTCATTGTCAATGGGGACAAAACTGAACTGAAGACAACGGAATGCTCCTGAAAGCATTCCGTTCAGTCTTCAGAGAGGAGAACAAACCGCAGCATGCTGCGGTTTGCTCTCCGGTCCAGGCATCCGCACCAAGACAGATCCGTCATGACTCCCAATGAAAGTCATTGGGGACGGATCGGTTTGGTGTGACACAATGGTGAACGGATCTGTCCTCCATTGACTTTCAATGGAGTTCATGACGGATCCGTCACCAGCACACATACATACATACATACAGACATACACATAAACATACAGAGACATATACACATACAAATACACATACATACTTACATGCTCCTGGCAGGTCTCCAGAGCGCCGGAGGAACAGGACGGCGCGCACAGATGACGATTCCACCAGGTGCCCAGCAGAGGTCGCTGTGGGGAATAGTCATCGGTGCGCACCGTCCTGCTCCTCCGGCGCTCTGGAGACCTGCCGGGAGCATGTAAGTATGTATGTGTATTTGTATGTACTGTGTGACATGTGTGGGGCCGGAGCGCGGTTCCGGCTCCACACATGTCCCTGCGGCAGTCCGGATCCGGGCTGCCACTAGAAAGAAAGAAATGTAGCTTAGACTACTTTCACACTAGTGTTTTTGCTTGATCCAGTAGGGCTCAGCAAAAACCCTTCCGTTACTGAAAATACAACCATCAGCCTCGATTATGAACGGATCCGTCCCATTGACTTGCATTGTGGGTCATGATGTCTTGCTCCACATCCCAGGACGGAAAGAAAACCGCAGCTTGCGGTTTGCTCTCCAGTACGGAAACGCAACCAGAAGGAACGGAAAGCATTTTAGAGCATTCTGTTCAGTTACGTTTTGCCCAACTGTCAACGAATTGGGACAAAACGGAAGCGTTTTTCTCCGATATTGAGATCCTATGATGGCTCTCAATACTGGAAAATAGAAACGCTAGTGTGAAAGTAGCCTTAGTGGGATATGGCCTAATATTTATTGCTAAAAAAGTTGTGCCACAATTCTGGAGTAAAATTGTATTACAAATTTAGCCAACTGTTAATTCATATTAAGTTAGACAAAAGAGTCTAGTATGAGCCACTGTGATAAATTTGGTGCAGACTGCCAAAGTTTATGCCATCTATAGGGTTAGTAAATGTGCCCCATTGTGTTTTCAGATTTCAAAACATTCACACTTTTTGTAGCTAAAATTTATATTTTTCTAAGATTTCAGTTGAAAGTTATATGTTGAGTATATAGGAACTGATCATTTAGTGTGATCAATTTTTCAATTGTTCCGAATGTTTGTTTTTCTCCCCTTTAACTGAAATGGTGCTGTATATCCTTAGGCGGCTACATATCGGCACCCATAGTACGCCATTCTGTAATATATGTTTCCTATTATGCAGGTTTATTCCTGATTTCGGCCGAGCTGCAATACTAGACAAGAACCATGGACAAATGTAGTGCTGATTTGGGAAAATCATACAAACTTTTTAGGTTAGTTTCACACGAGTGCTAAAATTTTCCAGCAGGTTGTTTCAGCAGAGGAACAGCCTCATGGAGTTCATCGTATCCAGCATAGCTGGAAAACGGCTGGAGCACTGCTAGCAGCACTTTTTGTCCTTCCAAATCCCAGCACTAATACCAGAAAAGGACTGGATCCACACCAGTCAATGGGGTCTGTCAGGGAAAGGTAGTGTCTGGCTATGCAGGATACTAGGAACTCCAACATGCCATTTTGGCAGAGGAAGATTTTAGCTCAAATGTGAAACTTGAAAAAAATGTGAAGCTTAAAGGGGCATTCCCATCACACACAATGGGGGCATATCGCTAGGATATGCCACCATTGTCTGATAGGTGCAGGTCCCACCTCTAGCGATATGCGCCCCCATTGTTTGTGATGGGAAAACCCCTTTAACCCTTTGAACTAGTGGATTTTGACTACAGTCACATGTAGTCAGGTTGTATCAGTTAAAGGCTATGTACACTCATTTTTGGATAATGATATTTTTAATTGGCCTTTATTAAAAATATTGAGCCATTCTGTTACAAAAGGTTAATGGTTTTTCTAGCGGTGTGACTAGTACTTTCACTTTGTGTCATCATCTAATAACCCTCATCTCTAAACTACTGAGAGGTTATAAACACTTATTTAAGCCACATTCTAGTCAGATAAGGATCGAGCTATAATGAGTGTTTAAATTGTCAGAGTGCAGAGATAAGGAGTCCGTCTGCTCTCCAGATAATGGAAGAAAAAAATAAATAAAATAAAAAAATCGACAGGCAGCTATTAGAGCATCTCAGCTATGCACACAAAAAAAGGATTTCATATTTTTAATAAAAAACAAATGAAAAAAATAATTTTAGCTCAAAATAAGTACAATGCTATAATAAACAAAAATTGCCTCCAAAAGGCTCTCTAGGACACAGATGTTTTTTTGTGGGATGTTTTGCTGAGGTACCTGTTGCAGCTGGACCCTGGTGATCAATGGCAGACTCATCTGTTACAGAAGAGTAAAACAGTGCTACTGCACAGTATAAATATCACAAATGTTAAATTGTCACTATTATCATTTCTACGAATTTTGCATAAAACATTTGTACAGGTGAATACAAGAAAGTTTATAATATATCTAAATCAGAGAAAAATGCATTTTTCACCCAATATTAGCATTTATTCACCTCTCCCCACAGGCGTCTATAGGTGTCTCTTCTCTCTCACTGAAATTCATTGCTGTTCGCCTCTTCTCAGTCTTTCATGGGCAGCATGTAATATTCTTCAGTGACCTGAAAGTCCTCTTTTTGCTCAAGATGGACTTAGCAGAGAATGTTAGTTTAGGAGGGAGCAGGGGACAAAGAAGTATTCTTCTCTGAAAAGATCTACTATATAAAGCTGAGTGTATGTGTGTGTGTGTGTGTGTATGTATGTCCGCTAAAGGGATCCACAGCGTCGCATTTACAATAACAAAATTTGGAATGGGAACGTTTTAGACTGAGTCTTAGCTCTCTAGGACGTACCGTTCCTGAGATATTCCCAAAAAATGCATTAGCCAATAGAAGCTCGCAGGCCCTTAAGTCTCCACATACATACAGTTTTAAACCAGGTTTCCATAACAACCCAGCCATTTTTCTTCACTGCTGTAGGTCAGCTTTAAAGGGGCAGGGCATTGTAGATGACACGGTTAAAGAAGTGGAGTAGGATGACCACTCACATCACCCTCAAAAGATGGAATTTTAAACCCGGCCCCCGTTAGGCCACATCTCATCCCACTCCACAGCCGGCAGAGATTTAAAAAAATTAAAGTACCTCATGTCAGGTGCAGAGGCTGGAGGGAGGGCGACTTTCTCCTTGCAGCTCACGTTCAGACAGCACAGTGCTGCTGTATGAGCGCGAGCTGTTCAAAAGGACATTCTTGAGTCCGTCCAGGCCCTGCGCTGGACGAAGGATAGGGAGTCTGAATGTCAGACCGTCTGGCCTAAAACTGGACCTCTGGCCACCCTAGAGTGGAGTGCTGTGGAAGTCAGTTAGGGTTAGGTGTGCAGTCAGTGCCCATGCCGTGGACCGTAATTTGCGGTCCACAATGCACGGGCTCTGACAGTGAGGCCACTGGATTCGGCTCGCGGACTCATTCATTTGAATGGGGTCCGCGATCTGCACTGCAAAAAAGTAGTGCTTGCGTTACTTTTTTTTTTTTTTGAATTCGGGCTGCAATACGGGCACGGGCCGGCACCGGCCATGTGCTTGAGCCCTTAAAGGGATGGTCCGCTATGGAGGTCAGTGTTAAGAGACAGAGTGCTGTAGAGGTCACTGTTAAGGAGTCGGGTTATTGTGGCAATTCTGTTAAGGAGATGGGGTACTGTGGAGGTCACTTATAAATGGGCGGTCACAGAGGAGGTCATTGTTAAAGGGGCAGGATGCTGTAGAGGTGATGGAGAACACTGTGGATATCTTTTAACCTCACACACAAACATTAAATGAAATATACCTGTGCAAAGCTGGGTCCTTCTGCTAGTATATTATAAAGGTTTTTATATGCATCTGTTGAATTGATTTATGCAAAGTTTGTTGAAACGACAGTGACCATTTAAAGAAGACCAATATAGCTTTGTTAAAAAAAAAAAAAAGAAAAAAAAAAAGAAAAAAAAGAATTCTTTAAATTCTATTACATGAAATGAGAAACAATGGACGGCAATGATGATGGTGCACATGAATGTTTAATTGTTCACAGTATTTTTTTTTGCAATTTATTGCACTTGCTGTTGTAATGTACTAAACCAAAACTCCACTGTATAAACAGAGAAAACTATATACACATATTTTACAGATATTAAAAAATGGTAAATAATGGTAAATAATGGTAACATGGGTTACCCCCCCCCCCCCCACACACACACATCAAGGTGCTTTTAAGAATTTTTCCTCATAAAACAAAAAAAATGTAAAATCAACAGTAAACAGTTTGTGAAATGTTCTTATTTCTGTTGCTGGGAAAGCTGGGTTATAAGCAATAGGACTGCTATAACAACATATACGGACTTCCAAAAGAAAATCTATCTGGCTATGCAATGATTATATGCCCTATTCCCATATCAGAGCCTAAATATATGTAGATCTTGCATGGACCAGTAGGTAAAGGCAGCCATATTGGTTGTCATCCAGCTTTCCTAAACACACAGTATGAATCAAGGATTCTATAGGGCCAAATACATTCCAAAGATAAAATGTTCAAAATTTCCCAACATATATTAAAGTCAGAGCTTGGGCAAATCACTAGTACAGCTTACTGGACGCAATATAAAGTGATTGTAATGTAGACGTATAAAACACAAGAAAAATGTGTGATGTGTTGTACAATGAATGGGCATCAAGGGTAAAAAAAATGGTCTTTTTTTTCCAACCCTTGTTGCTAATCCAAATTCTATTTGGTTGCTGTGAACAATAAAAGGTGCTTCTCCCTGAGACCATTTATCATACAGGAGGCTTAATGTACACAGAACAATGAGCACATACAACATTATTTTACCAATGAATATAACCATAAAGTGCGTAGTGGAAAACCCTTGAAGGATAAGGAAACAGATGCACAGGTAACATAATCCATAGCAACCAAAATGGTTTAAAAAATGATTAGGAACTCCAGACCACACCCTATGCACATTTTACAATTGTACTAGAAAAGTAAAGAAAACCAGAAGATGTAGCAACTTCTTTGAAGCTGCTTGCAGGGACCCTTGTGTCACGAGACTTTTGACCACTGTAGTGAAGGCGGGATTGAGCAATATATAAATGCATAAAAAAAGTACAATGAATACTAGTGCTCAATGTCAGGCTGCGGCCCCAAGAGCTGGTATAACTTAGGTTTACATAGGAGAATAGAAGCTAGCATCACAAGCTGATCAGAGGTATAACCATTATCGTTAATGATCACATGAGATCTATGAGTCTATGGACCTATAGCCTCCGCTAAGTCACAATGTTTCTGGAGGATTTCAACTTTAGAGATTTATGGCAAAGTACTAATCAGGGTGGCAGACATTATATTCTAGCCTCTCCCTAGTTAGGCCTCCTACAAACGACCATAACCTTTTTGTGGTCCGCAAATCGTGGATTCGCAAAATACGGATCCAGTCCTTGTACATCCCGCCCTTTAATAGCGGGCCCCATTGTAGAAATGCCTATTCTTGTCCGCAAAATGCACAAGAATAGGACATGTTCTATAGTTTGCTGCACGGCCACGGATCGAATGTGGGCCGAAAATATGGTTTTGTGCATGAGGCCTGAAATGACTGATAACACAGAATAATAGCTTGGATTTAACAGGATGGCACATGCCACTTAACTACAAGTATATCTCCACCTTTCCACAAGCTTTTTGCATAATTTTTGGATTGATCCAAATTTTTTTTTTTTTACTACATGCTAATATTTTCACATTTTTCTCTCCTCATTCCCTCTGTTAAAGAGGACCTTTCACGACTTTTAAAAAATGAATCTGCACTATCTACCTGATAGTGCGTCCCCCACTGATGCCAGCAGCGTTGTTTTCTTAGCAAATTGTCCCCCGGTGGCTTCACACGGGCCCCCCGTTCTTCGGTCCGGCTTTATGCTAATTAGAAGGCATCGGAACAGGGAGGAGGAGACTCCCTGTTCCTCAATGGGCGTTGCTTCTGCCCTGCTGTGAGCGCTGTCCAATCAGAGCGGACCGCTCACAGCAGGGCCGAAGGAGTTCAACCCTGCTGTGAGCGGTCCGCTCTGATTGGACAGCGCTCACAGCAGGGCAGAAGCAACGCCCATTGAGGAACAGGGAGTCTCCTCCTCCCTGTTCCGATGCCTTCTAATTAGCATAAAGCCGGACCGAAGAACGGGGGGCCCGTGTGAAGCCACCGGGGGACAATTTGCTAAGAAAACAACGCTGCTGGCATCAGTGGGGGACGCACTATCAGGTAGATAGTGCAGATTCATTTTTTTAAAGTCATGAAAGGTCCTCTTTAAGTAAAGCATCATGGGCTTAGGTGGCAGTGGATAAACTATTATAATAATTTGGATCATACCTGGGATAGAGCAGAAGAACACTTTAACAAATGGTTCTCCACTTGTGTCATGTTCTACAAAATAAATTTAAAATAATTTGGGAGAGAGGCCAGGTTCACGTTGTTTAATTCCATTCTTCAAGAGGACCTTTCACCACTCCTGACATGCCTGTTTTAATAGCTTCATGCATTCCCCATGTAATAACAATTCTGGAACATCTAGTCTTATGGCTCCATGTTGTGCCATTCCTTTATTATTTGCACTAGAAGTTATGAATGAATTGCTATTAGCCTTCAGTAAGGGAACAGAGGGGAGGTGACCAGTTGGGGGTGTGTACCTGCACAGACTGACTCTAGCCAATCAGTGCTGCCATGTTCAGTCTGTGCAGGTACACACCCCAAACTGGCCACCTCCCCTCTGTTCCTTTACTGAAGACAAATAGCAATTCATTCATAACTTCTAGTGCAAATAATAAAGGAATGGCACAACATGGAGTCATAAGAATAGATGTTCCAGAATTGTTATTACACGGGGAACGCATGAAGCTATTAAAACAGGCATGTCAGGAGTGGTGAAAGGTCCTCTTTCAGCTCTGTTAGAGGAGTAGAACCATAGACCTAACGAGTGCTGATGGGGCGCATAACTGACCGAGTGCAGCTGAACAGACTCCATTGACTACAATGGCGTCCATTCAAAATCCTGTTTTTCTTATCCAGACAAAAAAAAAAGTACTTGTGCTAAATCAGTGGGAAAAATTGGTTGCTGCAATGCTTGACAACCCCATATAACAGGCTTAGAAAAGATAAAAGGTTATAGTTATGCAGTATTTCCATAGCAACCACTCTTTTACCTCATTTACTCTGTGCTGACAACAGAGAAGGGGGCAAGTCAGCTTGGTAGCAGTTAGTTACTTAAAAATTTAAGCGAAGAACGTACATAAGCACAAGAATCCATCTGGAATGTTTATTGTTAGACGTTTGCTGAATGAAAAGAACCTATATCTGAAAAAATATATTAATTCATGAAATGATATAAGCAAAAAGCCTCAGCTTCGAAACAAGTGCGCTTTAAACGGTGGGGTAATGGACACAGTGTAAACATTTGGAAATATGGTCTTTATTATAATTTACACACCACTTTTATACAGATCCCCCAGTAGTTCCAACCTGAATGTGCACTGCAAGTCAGTGACTGACAGTTATGTACAGCAACATAGCATTAGGTTTATATGGGTGAATTATTATTATCATCATGACTACTATTGGAAGTTGGAACCTTCTGATACAAGCCTCAGTGCTGGAGACGTGCTATATGTAGATACACACAGGAAGAAGACTGTAGAACTTGTTATTTATTTTATGAAGTCTAGGGGATATAACTGCAGAATGTTTGAATTTAAATTATAAAAAAAATATAATAAAAAGTTCATACTTCATTTCCAGAGAAATGTACAATTTTCATTTAAAAAGTCTGGTTTAAAAAAAATAAAAATAAAAAAAATCAACCAAATAAGTATATAAGAATGATCAAACAGATGGAAATTTTTAGTATAGATTTTTTCCGAACCTTAGTGAATAAATAGAGGTTCTTTAACTGTAGATTTGATCTGTAGTACCTATAGACTTTGAACCATAGGGTCAATTATATAGTGGCGCTGAGCAAATTTTGAAGCCCAATCTTTGGGCTAACATCACTGTCTGGTAATGACACTAGCCATTAGGCAAATGTTTCAGTGCACCACCAAATGAAACCGTTGAAACCAGTCTCTCTACAGAAGGATAGATTTTGGAGGGGGAGGTAAGAGAGAAAATAAAGAGAAACAAAAGAAAAAGAATGAGCCCATCTACTAATATTTTATTAGTAAGACAAAAAAAATAATCACATAATAAAAAAAAAACAAAAAAACATCTGAACACATCCCCAATGTGGAATTAAACAGAACAAAAAAAACCCCTAAATTTTCTGAGGGATTTGGAAAATAAAAAAAATAATATGAATTCATCCCATAATTTGGTATTGAAAAAGAAAATCTGGCGTTTTGGTGGTTTAAATACAAAAACAAAAAATAGACTCTTCTCCCTAAAATGTGTTTCAATGTAGTGAATATCTGTGAATATTTTAAAAAGATATGTACATAAGTTACTGGGTTAGTTTATGTCATGGCCACAGCACAGTGTGGAGGGGGGAGTGGGGGTCGGTAGTTCATTACACAAGCCACTGGTCTATTCATTTACAAACTCTGGCCAAACTCCAAAGCATTCCACATTTACATAGCAAAATAAATTAAATAAATAGCAATTAATAAAAATGAAAAAGAAAAAAAAAAAACCTAACTGTACAAAAATAAAATAAAATATGACCTCGTCAGCAGCTACTGGTTTAGGCTTTGGAGTATAAACATTTAGTTGTAACATTGATACCAGTAGCATGAACACTCAGAAACGTACGCTCACACGCGCTAATATCTGGCCAGTCTTTTACAGGTGAAATTCGCCAAAATGTTTTCCTTTTGGTTGAATTATAGACTGAAGCGTGAATTACATGATTTACTCTAGCAGGGTCCAACTGTTAGAGATTCCGAAGTAACAGCACTAGACAGAGAAGCCGCGCTGCTGACCAGGAAAAGAACATACGTGGGGGAGGGGTTTATTGTGATCATGTGCTGCTCAGCAAGAAATGTAAAACTCAGGGTTTTTTTGGGTGCCACCCATTAACCTTGTAGGATATAAATTGAATTCCAAAAAGTCCAGAAACACAAACAGTTCAGTTTCAGTCCATGCAAGGTCTCGCCAAAAGGAATGAAATACCAGAGCAGAATAGAGAAGAGAATGTTGGGGCACAGACTCCTCCCAGACCCTTCCCTGGAGAAAAAACTAATGGACATTATAAAAGAATGGATTGAACATTTTCGCATTAAAGTGTAAGACTTCAAATAAAATGCAGAATCTCCATTCCATATGGTAGCAAACCATTACATGGTGATCTTCCGGACCACGAGTTAACCCCCCCCCCCCCTTACTTAAAAAAAAAAAAAAAAAAAAAAAAAAAAAGGTCTGGGCAACTCTGCTTATCCCTCATGAGAACCAATTGGAAATGAATAATCTGTGGAGCCCCACATCAATTTTGATAATAGTTGATTGGAAGCATTAATACACTAAGTGCACAGAAGGGTGGGTTGAAAATGAAGTCTAATCTCATACCTCCTCTCCTTAGACAGTAATTAATGAATTTGTAGGAGATTAGAAAAATAGATGTTTTTGCCTCCAAGGAATAGTACCACTGTGTCCATTGGCTGTATCTAGTATTGCAGCTCAGCCATATTCACTCTGTGGCCTTAGGGTGCCATGACTTAGATCTTAATTGCTGGTCTAGCTGATGTGTATGGATGGGTGAACGTGTACCATACTAGTAGGCAATTACTTGTGTGGGGATATGGAGATCCAGCATTTTATTTCCCAAAAGACAAAGAAAATTCTTAGCAGGCAGTCCCCATCATGATTGGAGCAAGATCCACAAAGAACGTGAGGGAATCGAGGTTAGTATTTTAGACAAAAAGTCTCTGCAATAAAGAAGATCCACCTTCTCGTTACCAAGACTAGGCCTCTCCTCAGCCGTGTGTACACCAGTAGGGGTGTGCTGAAGAGCAGTGCTGGGCCACTCCCTAGAGGAACACAGGTGTTTCAGCTGGTCCTTTTCCCCTCCCCCCATTTATTTTTCCTTTGATGGTTCATGCTGCTCCCTCTTACAATATGGGTGCATTATCTGCATGTTTTTGTAAAGTAGTCCCAGTGCTAAGAAACTAGAGGAACACGAGACTTAAAGTAGTAACAGAGGTGCTTGTGCTGGCTGTGCCGTTACTTGAAGGCTGTAAATTCTCCTGCAGAGGGAGTACAAAAGAAATCAAGTTTATTAAAAAGCAGAAAACAGGTCTGATGCTTGTAGTAACCACAAGCTAGACAGGTTAGTGCAAGCACGAAGAATACAGAGACAACAGATATTGAGAGACACAAGAGGTGTAGAACAGTCTATACAAAAGGCAGAGGTTAAAACTGGATTTTTTTGAGAATTATTCTTTTTACTGACCACAATTTTTTTTTTTTTTTTTTTTTTAAAATAGACCACTGGGTTGACCTAGGAACCATCCTTCCAATGCTTTGCAAGTGTATCTGGGTCATCAATAAGAAGTACAATTAAAAGGGGTATTCCCTTCCTGGGCAGTAATGATGTGCTGTACATGCCTCAAAGATGAGGGTCCCAGAGGTGGATCACTACCTGCGCTGCTATTTCCATAACAACACTGCCCCCTATCCATAGACTTCAATGGAGAAAGCCAAATGCAACCACCTCTCCACTGAAGAGAAAGGCAGACATTGGTAGTTGCTCTGAATCAGCAAAGGGGTCATAAGCCCAGTGGAAATGCCATAAATGGGACTTGTCAATAGGCAGGCTCACTTCAATAGACCTCACTAGTATTGCCATACCACTGCCAATAACAAAGTAGGAAGCAGATCTCAAATGACTACTGTTCCACCTCAAGTGTTATGAAGTGTTTAAGGAGCTGAAAAGTTTGTGGGATCAGCTTACCTCGCAGTGTCACATGAAAATTTAAAAAACCCTCCCGAAAATGTCCTATTTTAAATTACAGATTTTGAATTTATGTTTCAAGTAAATATAGTTGGAGCACAGATCAGGGGACATAAGTTGCCTAGTGACAACTAATTTTATCCTGAAGGACCAGTAACCTTTTTCAGTCCCTGCACTCCAGTTCAATTCAGCTATACGAGACCTTGAATTTTGTAGGTTTCTTTTTTTTTCCCTAAAATTATTATTTTGGGGGGTGTGTGTGTAAAAAAAAAAAAAAAAAAAATATATCTATCTATATATCTATCTATCTATCTATCTATCTATATATTTATTTTATACACAAAAAGGCAGCGCTCCAAAGATCAATGAAAATATATCTATAGATATACTGTATTTTTCGCCCTATAAGACGCACTTTTTTCCCCCCAAAAGTAGGGGGAAAAATGCAGTGCGTCTTATAGGGCGAATACAAGTGAGCACTTCCATAAGACCTGCAGCGTCAGGTCATAGTGCGTGCCGGCAGGGAAGAGAGAGGAGCACGGAGCGTGGGACCGGAGGGCAGCGGCAGCGCAGAACAGGTAAGTATGGTCTTTAAGTGGCTGGGTGGGTTGATCTGAGGTCTGATAGGGGGCACAATATGCTAATCTGAGGTCAGTTGGGGGCACAATATGCTAATCTGAGGTCTGTTGGGGGCACAATATGCTAATCTGAGGTCTGTTGGGGGCACAATATGCTAATCTGAGGTCTGTTGGGGGCACATTCTGCTGATCTGAGGTCTGTTGGGGGCACATACTGTTGCTCTGAGGTCTGTTGGGGGCACATTCTGCTGATCTGAGGTATGATGGGGGCACATTCTGCTGATCTGAGGTCTGGTGGGTGCACAGTGAGATGGTATGGGGGCATAGTGGGCTGATCTGAGGTCTGGTGGGGGGCTGATATGGGGGTCTGATGTGATGTCCTGAAATTTATGGGCAGTCTGATAAGAGGATCTGATGAAAAATATTTTTTTCTTATTTTCCTACACTAAAACCTAGGTGCGTCTTATAGGGCGAAAAATACGGTGTATATATATATATATATATATATATATATATATATATAATATATATATACAATACAACACACACACACACACACACACATTTATATGGATACACCATACACCTAAATAAAATGGGAATGGTTGGTGATATTAACTTCCTGTTAGTATATGGGAGGGGGGGAAACTTTTCAAGATAGGTGGTGACCATGCCGGCCATTTTGGATCCAACTTTAGTTTTTTCAATGGGAAGAGGGTCATGTGACACATCAAACTTATTGAGAATTTCACAAGAAAAACAATTGTGTGCTTGGTTTTAATGTAACTTTATTCTTTCATGATTTATTTACAAGTTTCTGACCACTTACAAAATGTGTTCAAAGTGCTGCCCATTGTGTTGGATTGTCAATGCAACCCTGAAGACAATTGCCTTCAGATTGCCTTCCAAAGATAAAAGTCTAACAATCCAACACAATGGGCAGCACTTTTAACACATTTTAAGGGCAGAACTTGTAAATAACTCATGAAAGAATAAAGTTACGTTAAAACCAAGCACACCATTGTTTTTCTTGTGAAATTCTCAATAAGTTTGATTTGTCACATGACCCTCTTCCCATTGAAAAAACTAAAGTTGGATCCAAAATGGCTGACTTCAAAATGGCCACCATGGTCACCACCCATCTTGAAAAGTTTCCCTCCTCCCATATACTAATGTGCCACAAACAGAAAGTTAATATCACCAACCAGTCCAATTTTATGTAGGTGTATCCATATAAATGGCCCACCGTGTGTGTGTGTGTGTGTGTATATGTGTGTGTATATATATATATATATATATATATATATATATATATATATATATATATATTATATATACACAAAAAGGCAGCGCTCCAAAGATCAATGAAAAGTGAAAAAAAATCTTTTATTCACCCGTGCGGATGATAAGCGACATTTCAGCTCAGCACTAGAGCCTTTCTCAAGGCTTAAATAACTTACTATTTTTTTTTTATTTTTTATTTTTAAGGGGGAGAGGTAAAAACATCAATTGTACTATTATCTTGTGAGATTTATTTTTACAGCTTTCACTGTGTGGCATAAACAACAACTTTATTCTGTGGGTCACTACGGTTATGTTGTGAAATTTATATATATATTTTTTGTACATTTTTCTATCCTATACTGCAGGCTGTCAGAAACCCCCACTGCCCCACCCTCCTTCCTTCAGAATGGCAGAGATCACAGCCAACTGAAAGTGGAGGCTGCTCTAACTCTTCATATCTATGGGCCTACATCAGGAGATATAGCCGCTAGAAATCGGGTTTGAAGTAAATATAGTTGGAGCACAGCTCTAGGGACATAACGTTTAGACTTGCAAAACCAGCCCTATATTTCTAGCTTCTACCCATCCTGAGATATGAGGAGTTAAAGGCTATGTACACCTTTGGAGGAAATTTTTGTTTATGATTGAATTTTAATGATTTCTGGCTAAAAATAATTTTCAATTGGCTTTTATTAAAAATACTGAGCCGTTTTGTCCAAAGGGTTAACCATTTTTCTAGCTGTATGCATCCTTCACTTTGTGCCAGTCATCTAATAAACCTCATCTCTAAACTGCTAAGGGATCAGAAACACTTAACTGAGCTATAATGAGTGTTTAGGAAATCAGAGAGCAGAGGTAAGGAGTCCGTCTGCTCCCCAGATGACGGAAAAAAACAGAAAATCCACCGGTTGCTACTAGAGCATCTCAGCTATGTACACAAAAATAGATTCCATGTTTTAATAAAGACCAATTGAAAAAAAAAAAAAAAGATTTTAGCTACTAATAATTACAACGCAAATAATAAAAAATACTCCCAAAGGTGTACATAGCCTTTAAAGCAGCCACCCTTGGGCTGAATTATTAAGTATTTTTCTCAAAGCCCAAGCCGAGCTTGGGCAAAACTTTCAGGTGGTTAAAGTAGGGACCCAGTACAGATCAGGTAACAATTATGGCACTCTGTCATAGATAGCAGGGATTTGGGCTTCCATCTACTAATTGTCAAGGTCCAGTGGAGAAAGGAACTGGACAAATCATGGGGGGGGGGGGGGGGGGGAAATGTGCAGTTCTGGAAAACAAAGGGACAATGCACTGGCTCTTGCGCAAGGAGTTGCATGCCAGCTCTGATGACCTCTGTCATTACATGGATAATGAACCTGTCTACCTGCTGAGGTTTGGATACACTAGAGTTACTTGCATTAGAAGTTAAGAATACTCCAGTCTGAAATGTGTACCTAATTCTTCTGTACCCATGTACGATTTACAAAAGGAAATGGAAAGGTGTCAGTATCTGAGGGGAGCTTAAAGTGCGCCTAACCTTAGGGTGTTTACATTAGGTTTTAATGAACTTTCTAAAAGAATTTTATTTTGATTTACTTAATGTTTTTGTTTTTCAGGCAATAAAAGCAGCAGACATTCAGCTGCCTATAGCTCTTTGCAATCCGCACTCCAGTACACTGCTGTGTATGAAAGTAGGGACTCCCATGGCCACACTGAGCGCCATACAAGCAGCAGCTCCATAGACATTGCTGCCCTATCTGTGCCAGCACTCTTGTCCTAATGACTGCCAGTGAGGTGCTACGTCAGGCTTTAGCAGAGCAGGCACAGGAGCAATGTGCTATGCTGAGCTCCTGATCTGTGCCCATTCATGCCACTTTCCTAAAGCCTTGCATGGTGCAGGTTCTAGCAGTGCTGAGCGAGTACAGGGAAGTAGCTCAGCCTAGCACATCACTTCTATGCCTGTGCATGTTCTGCTAAAGCCTGGAACAGCACATCCATGCCATGCTTCAGGACAGCAGCTCTGGTACAGCCAGGAGGAACAATGCTCCAGCCAATACAGTGCTCAATGCGGCCACAGGGGAGTCGGTACTCCCATACGCAGCAGTGTACGGGAGTACAGATTGCAAAGCACTATAGGTACCTGAACTACAGGTGCCTATATCGCATGAGAAACAATCAAGTGCATTAGAAAAAAATCATTTTAGGGCATTTACAGTAACTTAAACGCTATACGTAGGTACGCTTTAATGGGTTGTACAAGACTGGAAAAACATGGCAGCTTTCATTAAAAGGAAAAAAAAACTGGCCACACCTATCTATGGGGTGTGTCGCTCTACAGCTTTGTTCTATTCAGTTCAATGGATCCAAGCCGCGATACCAGACAACCTGTAGACAGGTGTGGTGCTGATTTGGCGAAAAAAAAAAAAAAAAAAAGTAAGGAAGAACAAGCCAATCCACAAGACAGCGTAAACTCTATATTGATCCACCTAAAAGAGTAGGTAATGATTTGAATTCTTAATTGTTGTAAGTAGTAGTGGAATTGCAGGGACCCTGGCTAAATTATTATTATTTTTATTTATGTCACATCTAAACCCAAAAGAACAAAAAAAAACAAATATTCAATACCAAAGACAGCAACCATCTTGCAGAACATATATTCTTACAACAACCTATTTATACAATATACATTATCCATAGGTAACATTACACCAAAACAGGCACATTTACAAATTCCTGCCAGCAGGGGGTGCATGTAATTATATATATTTCTTTTCCTTGAGGAACTTTGAAGCTTGTAGGGTCAGTGTATCGTGAACCCACCATATCCACCGGCCTGAATGGGCGTTTTTGGAGAAGCACAAGCGTACAGACTGAAGTCCTCTGTCTGGAAGCCGGCTCTGTTCAATGACGGCTCAGATGCACTGCGGTGAATTTTTGGCAATGACCGGGCCAGGAGTTCAATGGAGGCAAGAATCTGAGGAAGACAATAACAAGGTTATTATTCAGAAAAGGCTTGCTTACATTTTCTGCAGACCAGTAGTAGGAATACTTCCATTCATCCATAGGAGGGTGCAAGGAAAGCTGTATCTGGGGGAATCATTGCAAAGACAACTGCAACCAATTGCAACAACAGAATAAACTAGTAGATGTGAGATATTTAGGCCCTGTTCAGGATTTCACGAGAATGTAGTTGTGGATTCCCCACCTTCAAATCTCCTAACATTCTGCTTCCAATGCAAATAAATGGGATATGTTATAACCCATTCGCATGTACAAGAAGGAAAACTTCCTTTCCTGTTCATCTGCATAGTAGTGATTGCAGCTTAAAGGGAGTCTGTCACCTCATTTTCACCTATATAACTAAGAGCAGTGCCCCACAGAAGATTGTATACACATCCCAGACATACCTGTGTGCACTGTATGTCTGTATTACATGTCCAGGAAAAGCACTTTTATTCTGCTGGAAAACAGCTCCCAAGTGCCCAGCTGAAAGTAAAAACGCTTTCACTCCCTACTCTATTTCTATCAGCTGTATCTTCTGATATAATGGCTATGATAATATCATTTGAAAAGTTGGAATGCCAGCTTTCAAACAAGGTCAGGTTTATATTTCTAGCTGGTACCAATCCCAAGATATGAGCAGCTAAAGCAGCCCTTCCCCTCTTCAGTCTGATTTGCTTTGGGAACTTGCAGCAGCAGAGCCGGGCACTTGGGAGCTGTTTTCCTGCAGAATAAAAGTGCTTTTTCTGGACATGTAATGCAGACACACAGTGCACACAGGTATGCCTGGGATGTGTCTGCAATCTTCTGTGGGGCAGTGCTCTTAGTTATATAGGTGAAAAACAGGTGACAGACTCCCATTAACATGTACGCCGCTGCGGAAAGTGACTTCCCGACCAGCGCCATAGTGCTACGGAGCGCTGATCCGGTGGGTGTAGGAGCTGCGCCCGCCCGATTAGCGGCGGGGGTCCGGCTGTGCCCAGTAGCCGGACCCCTGCTGTATGCACCAGCATCGGTGAAAACACAGATGCCGGTGCATTAACCCTTCATGTGCCGCGGTCAGCGCTGACCGCGGCACATGCGATGTGAGTGGTGGGAAGGAGTGTCCATTGGGTTCCCGCGCTGCTGTGACGGGGACCCGATGGCTTAGATAGCAGCCGGATGCCTTCCTTAGGCATCCGGCTGCTATCTACAGAAGCCTGTGAGATCCAGCCCCCTGGATCTCACAGGCAGAAGGCTGGAAGTGTATTACATTGAGTAATACACTTACAGCCAATGCATTACAATACAGAAGTGCTGCTGGGGGTGATACAGCGCTGCTGGGGGTGATTAACATGACAGGGAAACAAACAGTTTCCCTGTCTCTGCTCCCCTCCCTCCTCCGGTGCTGTAATTACAGCGTCGGAGATAGGAGGGCAGTTCACAGGCAGAGGATCAAAGAGATCCTCCGCCTGTGAATTCCTGTGTGCTCGGGCCCGGCGCGCTGACATCATATCAGCGCGCCGGCCCCCCGGAGTGCACAGCTGCCGGCGTGAGCGTGCTCGCCGGCAGCGCCGGGAGCGAGCGTGATCGGGTTTAAATAACCCGATCGCGCTGCACTCTTCAGATTGAGCCGTGCAGCCCCTACCAGAATCATCCCCAGAAGACAACGAGCAACTCATCAAGCGAGGATCTCCCCAGGACAACGAGCAGAAACACCTCTGGAGAGGCTGAGTAACCCTGGGTTCCCCCTGAACCACCAATGCTTTCCCTGTAACCCCTGCATATTTACCATTTAACCCCTGCAACTCCCTGCCATTCACTGTAACCCCTGCATATTTAACCCTTGCCCTACCATTTAACCCCTGCAACTATCCTACCCATACCCTTAACCACCAATATCCTGCCACTATCCCATCCCTGGTATAATACCCTACCATAGCTCTGCCCTTGAATTAACCCCTGCCCTGCTGCAACCCCTGAACCTCCCTGTTGTCACAACCCCTTGCCCATATACCACCAACGTTCCTAACCCCTGATCCCTGCCATTAACCCCTGATCCCATTCTACTGCAATTTAACCCTTTATATCCCAGGGACAGTATAGTGTAGGTGAGGGTGGGCTACTATGTGTAATTTGTGTGTGTATGTATTGTTTAGGTAGTAACGCGGTTGGAGTTAAACGGGATTGTGCAGTGTAGTTAGGTTTTGTTGTACTACATTGTTAATAAATAGTTATTTATAAATACAGTGTGTAGTGTATTTATAGTAGCGTTTCAGCCCGTACTTCTAGTACACTTCAGGTCGTGTATAAGGCAGTAGGAAATTACGTCGGTATAAATAGGCGGAACTAGCGAAAGCGGGTTTGCGCCTATTTATGAATATTAATTATTGGTACAGCCCAAAATACCATTAATTAATATTCCCTATTACACTCCCGCAAACCAATCCATCAAAATCTGTGCTGCAAAATCCATATGGCGCTCCTTCTGTTCTGAGTCCTGCCACGTGCCCCCACAGCAGTTTGCCACCACATATGGGGTGTTGCCGTATTCAGGAGAAAATGGGTAACAAATTATGGGGTGTTTTTCTCCTGTTACCCCTTGTGAAAATGAGAAATTTGGGGCTAAAGCAACATTTTATTGGAAGAAATGAAATTTTTCATTTTCACAGCCAAGTGTTTCTAAATTCCGTAAAACGCTTAGGGGGTCAAAAAGTGGTCAGTACACCCCTTAATATATTCTTTGAAGGGTGTAGTTTCGAAAATGGGGTCACTTTTTGAGGGTTTCCACTGTAGGGGTACATCAGGGTCTCCTCTCAATTACAAAATGGTGTCTAAAAACCATTCTAGCAAAATCTGCCTCCAAAATTCGTATGGCGCTCCTTTACTTCTGACCACTGCCACAAACCCCATAGAGACGTTTACCACCACATATGGGGTATTTCTGTAAACTGCAGAATCAGAGTCATGTATATTGAGGTTTAGTTTGCTGTTAACCCTTGCTGTGTTGCAAGAAAAAAAATTATTAACATGAATAATCTACCAAAAAAGTGAAATTTTGAGATTTCACCTCCATTTTCCTTTAATTCTTGTGGAACACCTCAAGGGTTAAAGTTTGTATCATCAGTTTTTTATAATTTGAGGGGTGTAGTTTCTAACACGTGGTCATTTATGGGTGGTTTCCATTACGTAAGCACCTCAAAATCACTTTATAACTGAATTCGTACTTAAAAAAATGGTTTTGGAAGTTTTGTTGAAAATTTGAAAAATGGCTTCTAAACTTCTAAGCCTTCTAACGTCCTAAAAAAGTAAAATGACATTTATAAAATGATGCCAACATAAAGAAGTATAAAATAACTATTTTTGGAGGTACTACTATGTATTTTGAAAGTAGAGAAATCTCAGAATGGCCCAGATAAGTAAAAGTGTTACAAAGTTATTACCACAAAGTTACCACGTCAGATTTGCAAAAAACGTCCTGGGCAGGAAGGTGAAAACAGGCCCGGGGTTAAGGGGAAAAGCAGCAGCCACATCTGGTCAGGACCCAGGCAGAAAAGCCAGTAACCCGTGTAAATGCAGGGACGTGTAGGTACTATGCAAAACATCTGCCTTCCAAGGGTTACAAGGAAGAGTGAGGGATGAGTAAGTACGGTGTAAAACATCTCCCAACCATATGTTAGTGCCGAATACCGGCTCGGTTTATATGACCACAGAACCCTTTTAACCTAAACCAGAATAACCAACGAGATGCCTTCAGAAAATGACAGCAGCAACCAGTTATGGGAAACTGCTCCACTTTTGCCTGGACAAGTTATGATAAACTTCCTCTATTATTACATAAAGAATTCTGCAAGCTTGAGATGGCTGATACAGCTGCACAGCGAATGGAGAATAAGTCCCTTTAACTCATCTCACCTTTGCCCTCATTAATACTTTCAGATTATCAATCCTACAAACAGCATGCAGCCCGGAAAAACCTTCCTGATCAACCGGCAATTACCTGTGGAAATAAGGGGCGCTCGTCTCTCTTCTTCTTTAGACAGTCCGCCATAAGCCTCTTCATTGCTTTTGGACAATTACTCCGAACTTTGCTGAAGTCTGGAGATAAATATCCTCTCCCAACCATGAATATAATCTGAAAAAATGTTGAAATAAATTTTTTTTCTTTCTTTTTTTAAAAGGCCACAGTTTTTTTCCTGGATCTTCACAACATAAAAAAGGTTGTGCATTTAGAAGGGCTACGAGTTTGACATAGCTGAACTAGAGGGAGCTCACTACATAATGGATTTATGCACACGGCCGTTGCCTGCGTTCCGTGCATTGGGCACCGCAATTTGTTGCTGCAGCAGCCACATCCAGACTTGATCTGTGATCCGACTGCACTGCAAAAAAAATAGATGTGGAGGCACGGAGAGAAACCCATAGTGCTTCCATGCCTCCGTTCCGCACCAACCGTGATGCTGTGCAAAAACGGCCGGGGCCCATATATTGCGGGCGTGGCTGGCACATGTTTGTGTGCATGAGCCCTTACTGTGTTCATATGGAGCTATACAAGTCCCATTGCATCGAGCTAGCTCCCTCTAGTGGAGACTGCATGTGTTGTGTGACGTTGGCAGTGGGTTCCTGTGAGTTACAGGTTTCCTTAAAGGTGGGTGGTGCATTATAGCTAAATACAAGAATACCAACAATTTTTCCCTGCAACAGAGAACAATGATTTTACTCTAAAGTCACACGGTCTGTTTTAAATACCAAGGTAATGTTCCCCGATAAGTACTCAGAGTAAACTCCTACCTGATCTCTGTTATTTATATTCTGATAAGGTAGCTGCCCGGTCATTAATTCATATAAAACTATTCCAAAAGCGTAGACATCTGACTGAAAGCTGTAGGGATTCTTGTCCTGCATTCTGATCACCTCAGGGGCCTGCAGAAAGAAAAGATGTTAGTAATAGCAGAAGTACTGCAGACTTTACATAGCAGTGCTGATCATAGTGCTTATAGAGGAGCTTTCATGTGTTGGAGTTACTGTAGCTAAATACATTTATTGGTAGAGCAATCCCCGCTGCTTCTGACATGGGGTTCGGCTTTTCAAAATAGCGCTCCTGCGCCCCGCTGTGGCCACCTGTATTTCTCTCGCTCAGTATGCTAATACTGAGCGTCAAAACAGGGAGGAGGAGACGCCCGGCTTTCTCAATGGGCGTCTCCTTCTCCCTGGTTGTGCTGCGATCCAATCACATCAGAGAGCGTCACAGCCAAGGAGTTTTTTTCTCCCTGGCTGTGGAGCTCTCCAATGTGATTGGATCGCGGCACAGCCAGGGAGAAGGAGATGCCCATTGAGAAAGCCTGGCGTCGTCTCCTCCCTGTACCGATGCTCAGTAGTAACATACTGAGCGGGAGAAATACAGGGGGGCACAGCGGGGCGCAGGAGTGCTATTTTGAAAAACCTGAACGGGTGCCGGAATCACTGGGGGGTGCCCTACCAATAAAGGTATTTAGCTACAGTAACTCCAACACATGAAAGGTCCTCTTTAACCCTTAGGATAGCAGAGGTATTTTGTTTTTGCGTTTTCATTTTTCTTCCCCATCTTCCTTGAGCCATAGCTTTTTTTTTATATCTCCGTTCACATAGCTGTATGAGGGCTTATTTTATGCGGGACAAGTTGTACTTTCTAATGCAACCATTAATTATGGCATACAATAATGTAGTGGAAAGCTGAAAAAAAAAAATCCAAATGGGGTGAAATTGGAAAAAACGCAATTCCTCCACCGTTTTACGGGTTTTGTTCCCATGGTGTTCCATTTGCGGCAAAAGTGACCTATGCCCTTCATTCTCTGGGTCAGTACGATTACAACGATACCCCATATGTATAGGTTTTTTATGTCTAAATAGTATGAAAATAAATCTAAACTTAAAAAATAAAATATTTTTTTTACATCACCATATTCAGACTCAATCTGTAGTTTTTATTTATACAATTTCGGAGTGTTTGACTTTTTGATCACATTTTATTCCTTTTTTTGGGTAAGAGAAGCAATGAAAAAAAAATGGCATTTGCCGTGTTGGAAAAATATTTTTATATTTTAATAGTACGGGCGTTTTTGGTCGCGGTGCTACCCATGCTGTTTATATTTTTTGTTATTTAGGCATTTATTTTTTATTGTATGGAAAGTTTTAGCATATTTAGATGCAGTGATCTCAACATCTAAAAGGTTTTAATTACCGCAATCGGCATTATTGTCGGTCGCGGTAATTAGCCGCAGGTTTTTGCTGTTTGAAACAGCAGAGACCTGCCGGCCATGATGCCCGCTGCACATGGTAGCGAAAGGGTTAAAGGCCATGTTCCTATATTGCTGACATATCATTGCGGGTATAATTGCAGCTCCACTGTCCCCATTCACTTCAATGGGAAGGAGCAGACCGAACGTAACAACAACTGCTCTTTCCCAGTGAACTGAATGAGGATGGAGGAACTGTAATTACACCTGCTCGCCATCTACATCGCACAGTGACGAGAAGGCAGCACTCGTATGAGCTCTGTAATCTCTTCAAACAGCTGATCAGCAGGGGTGCCAGGAGACAGTCTCATGATTGCTTCCATTTTTATCCTACTTTATGTTAACATACTTTTGGTAGGTTAGCCAGAAGTAGGGGACAGAATGGACTATGACTGCAAGATCTGACTACACAGAGTTTGTTTGTTGTCTGTTACCATGGAGATACCCTGATGGACATATTAGCTGTAGTAGATTTGTTTTTTTTTCTCAAAAATCTATTTCAAAGCATATACAAATGGCAGTATTAATTAGCCATTTCTGATCCTGATTATTAGTGCTGTTGTGATAAAAGGGAATATGTTTCTCCTCCCCAGACAGAGCACTTGGCCACGGTCTGGGTTTGGTATTGCATTCACTTGTATGTGGATGACCTGCAATACTAGACAGTCTATGAATAAGAGTGGCACTGTTTCAGGGGGGGACAAAAGATACGAGACGATTCTCACCATCCACAGAATGGAGCCCGATAACTGCTCAAACTGGTGAGAGCCGCTCCACCGAGACTTCACTGTGGCTAGGCCAAAGTCACCGATCTTTACGGTGAGGTCTTCATGAAGAAAAATATCTAGAGAGAGTATGGGGTTAAGGAGAGATACAAACCAAACAGGATAAAGATGAAGTGATGACTGGTCATATTATAGCCCCACTTGTTGGGCCACTAGACAACCAATTTAACCTGCTGATGTGTCTGAGGACCCTACGAGAGCTCTGAAAGTCCTGGCATGTTGGGGAAAGGATACTATTGCTTTTCAGATCTCGGTGGATGATCGACTTGGCGTGCAAGTAGCTGAGAAGAGAGAAGGACTTAATTACTACAAGATCCAACAGAAGAGACAGGAGACGTCTTGGCAGAGTCACTTACTCCATGCCTTGTGCTGTCTGCCGTGCAATATCTATCAGTTTAATCATCTCAAATTTGGTCTCAATGATGTGAAGGTGGTGATAGAGGCTGGAGCCCTCGCACCACTGGGTCACTATTGCCAACTGGGGTTTGGTGGAATATCCCATGAAAAGCAGGATGTTTACATGCCGAGTTTTCCTAGAAAACAAGAGAGAGTCAAAGGATCAGTACAAACCATTGCACATAAACGATCAGCTAACAGTACTACTCAAAGGACTTGTCCCAGGATAACAGCTGCCCATGTACTGGGAACAGCACATACATGCAGTAGGTAATGTGTGTGTTTTATTAAACCATCAGCATGTCCAATGGTTTATGAAGCCTAGTTTATGTTTATTAGCAGGGCCTATTATCTGTTTGCTGACGCTGCAGTCCCAAAATGATTAAGGGACATGTTACTAGTTCCACCCATCAATGGTATCCATTCACTTACATTGTGGATGGACAGGGCAGCGAGCACATGAGCAGTCTGCCACCAATGTAAATGAACGGAGGTCACTGATGGTTGGGACTGGTCACACGACCCCTACCATCAGCAGCTATTGTGAGACTGAAGCCCCAGCAAGGAGTTAAGACCTGCTAATAAACATGAGTTAGGCATATTACATAATAATATTACTAGCTGCAGCAGCTGGGAATACACAGTGGCCTAAACCTTTAACCACTTCAAGTTGTTGTCCAGTTTCAGAAGAAAACCGAACACATGTGATCCACTTGCAATAAAGAATAGATTGTTACTTACCTAACAGCTCCCACAATGACAACCCGGTTGTCCCAGCATAGCTCTGTTTTCCCGGCTGCAGCGGTGACATCACATCGACCTCAACAGTGCACCAAAGAGGTCAGTGATTGGCTGCAATGGTCACATGTTGTCAATGTGACATCACTGCTGCAACTGGGCAAACAGAGCCCTGCTGGGAGAACTGAAGAGGGATCTGTTGGGCAAGTACTGCAACTATCTATTCTTTAAGGCAGGAGGATCGCATGTGCTGTCTGGTTTCCTTCTGATACAGGACAAACCCTTAAAGAATCAGGCCAAATTTATTTTTCTACCTGCCTTCCAAGAGCCATATTTTTTTTTATTTTGCGGTTCAAGTAAACATATGAGGGCTTGTAGTTTCCATTTAATATTCCATAGAATGTACTGGGACAATGGAAAAAATATTAAAGGGACTGTCACCACCCTAGACTGTTTCTAACTCTTCATACGGTACTGTAGCTCCGATAGCCCTTTTCAAATATACCTATATGTCCAGAACAATGTTCACTATCCCCCAAAAACATGTTTTTATAAATAAGACAATTAGGTTGAAAAGAGCCCAAGGAGCTCTACATAAAAGAGCTGGAGCCACCTCCTGCCCTGCTCTTCTTCTCTCCACCTCCTAGCTGCGGTGACGTCATCATGCTGCTACTCCAAATTGTGTGGAGGCGCACAATTCCTTTCTGTGTGCCCACACAGTCTTATTGTGTGCTGACAGTGGCTTCATTAACTGAACTGCACACGTGCCAGCAGTACAGTAATGTGCACCTCCACTGTCTGCCATCTGCTGGTAGCAGCTTCATTAAGTGAACTGCGCATGTGCCAGCAACCAAATGGTTCCCACTATCTCAAAGGAAGGATGTTCGGTCACCTGGAGTAGCCCACTCCTAGTATATGACCCCTTGGGTGCCTTGGTTGCAAATTACCACAGCAACTGAGGGGTTAAAGTGTAACTGCCGTTCTATTTTTATTTGTGTAATTTATAGGGGCAGTGATGTTGACCATTTTTGTAATATACTTCAATTACTGAAATTGTACATTTCTATTAGAAAAATAGCTGTGAAGTGGCCCTCTTTGAGCCTTAGCAACGCTCCTTTGCCTTCTGTTTACATAACAGTGGACAGTTGCTAACACTAAGTGTGTTATGTAAACAGAAGACAGAGGAGCGTTGCTAAGGCTCAAAATGGGCCACTTTACAGCTATTTTTCTAATAGAAACGTACGATTTCAGTAATTAAAGTATATTACAAAAATGGTCAGCATCACTGACCCTGTACATTACACAAATAAAATTAGAACGGCAGTTACACTTTAAATGTTCATGATTGCAGTTATCTCTAATCATGGACACTGGTGGAGGTGACTGCAGTATAAAACACCAGTAACCTGCCAGCTCAGCTCCTGAGCAGAAGCCATGTTTAATACCCCAAATGCCACCGGACATCTAAGGCAGATGTTGGCAAGGGGTTAACATGTTAAAAATGCTTCTGCCATTGCTGTCACTTACTTGTTATGGCGACCCCTGCTGTTCTTTTAATTCCCTCTTAGAACCTAACAAGTCCACTGCTGGTGAGAAGAAGCCACTTGCAGTGTGATCACCTGCACCATAGCAGGAATTACCCAGCCACCATGTATATCGCACGTGACACAACTGAGCCACTAAGCGTGTGTGACCACCAGCACTGGACACGGACACAGAGGGCGCCATAAAAAGCATGCATACACTATGAAATTGTTACATTTTCCTGATCTAATCGGTAAATTCACTTTTTTTTTAGGGCGGGACAATGCATTTAACTACGGCTACCTACCTAGGTGTCCTCAGAGATGCATTATGCAGGTTAGGCCATAATGAAGGCATGTTAGCATCCATATATTAGGGCTGTAATCTATACTGAAGCTAAATTGTGGCTACACTACAGAAACTAGAGAACGTCCTTATGGCAGCATTCTAAAGTATAGAGGATGATAGGGCGGTTTATCTGTGGGAAAACACCTTTAATCTGGAATCGCGAGTTGCTAACTGTAATGCTGGGGGTGGGGGGATTGATGGAAAGAGAAGACTATTTAGCTTGGCCAGAATAGACATGCATATGCTTGGGTGATCTGAACCTGCATTACGCCTTGTAAGGACGTCTGCAACTTAATTTCAATTCATCATGGTTTTTATCATCTCCAAGTGCTTCTTTCCATTCAGTGAAAACAAACAGACGCCTATAAAATCTGTCCTGAAAATGTGATTGGAGATCTTTGAACGATACTGCAGTGGACGCTATACATCAGCAGAATTAGGTTTTAGTCCCTAGCTGTCAATAGTCATTTCTCCATTTACTGACGGCAAGTAGAGACCTTGAGAGGAGGAAATGACAGCACACGTGCCGTCTTAGTAAACACTTGTATTCCATATTTTAAAAAAAACTGGAGAATCTTTTGTCAACATTTTTGCATTGTGCTGTCCCTCCTGGAAAGGACTCTTTTTTCATACATTTCCAGGTGGACTAACAGAAGAAAGGCAATAGAATTGTTATTTTAAGGCCTCATGCACACGACCGTACGTATTTTGCGGTGCGCAAAATACAGATGACCATCCGTGTTGCATTCATTTCTTTTGCGGACCCATTGACTTTAATGGCTCCGGGGTCTGGACTTTGCGGCCAAGAACGGGACATGTTCTATCCTTTGTGGATTGGACACACGGATCCGGAAGGCACGTGGGTTATCTGGGTGCTTTTCGCATCTGTAGGTCCATTCACAAAAGGATAGACCACGTCCTATACTTGGCCGCCAGAACAACGCTTTCGCAGCATTAGACAGCTCCACTTCTACATTAGCTTCCATGAAAAAAGCTATGAAGTGTCTGCTGCCGACGTCTGACCAAGTGATGGCTCCTGGATCAGCACAACCATGTTCGATAATGTGAAGTACATAATAAGATTACAGGCCGGACATATTAACCTGAGCACTCCGACTTCATTTTTAAAGGCCTGTAGTTGCTGAGGTGTCGGTGCAGTTACATTCAACATTTTTACAGCTACATCACCTATAAAAAAGGAAACAATGGAAATGGTTATAACAAGATGGCAGCAGCTAGACAGCGAGGGATTGTGGGTGCGTTGGTTATTAGAGGGTATCCTAGTGTACACGGCATAGCTGCCAAGGAGGCATCAGGTTGTGCAATATTTAATGGGAATTTGTCACCTCAGAATGAAAAAGGGAAGTCATCCCAAATCCGAAAGACAAATAATTACTAAATATTAGGGAAAGCATCTCTTTTCCACCCCTCCCCTTTCTACTAGCCTTACCTACCTTACACCTTTTTATCCAATAGTTTTTTTTTTCTTTTTGGGCCCTATATTTAGTAATTATTGGTCTTCTCGGATTTGGGGCGACTTCCCTTTTTAATTCTGATATATAATAAAAGTTATGTTTTAGTCATGTTTTTGGAATTCACGTGGATATCAGTTGATCACAGAATCTGTCACCAACCCCAAGCGCTATCAAAGGAGCTGTCCCAGCTCACATTTTCATTGTAGTGAAAGGGAGCTGTGCCATCAGCGGAACATGCTATGCTGTTTGTGTAACTCCCAGTGAGCTGCGACAACCCCTTTAAGTGCAGTATTAAAAGAATAGTACTGCTTGCATTGAACCTTGATTACTACTTTCTATGCCGATCCTCCCCTTGCCCTCTGTTTTCCCACAATCCGATGTTAGAATACATTGACAAGACTTCGGAGCCGTGTGCGTTTAATAGAGGACTCAAGGAGAAATGATCTCAGTAAATTCCAGCACAGGACACCTAGGTAGGTAGCCGTACGTACGGCACAGCAGGGGAATGGGAGCGAGGTGGAGTATCAACATAAATATTAGTGATTCGGACTGTCCAGCACTTGGGGAAGGTGACAGATTCCCTTTATAATATATTAACAGCTCTGCAAACAAGGAAAAAGAATGATTTTACATATGTTTGTGGTTACCCAGCACTAATGTTTCAGGCCACAACCGGGCTAGCATGCCTTGTTTCCCACACAAATGGCAACGCAGAATCTCTTTTCAAACAATGGGGTGCGGATTTGACAGATTCTGATGTGGCACACATGCCAAAATCCTAGTGTAAACATCTCCATGTGAACATACCATAATACATGATGGATCTGTGTGCCCAGGTTGCTGCTGTCTTCACAAGCTCTCACGTACCTGCACACTTCATTCTCAAGCGGATATCCCACTTTTAAAGTTCATAAGGTACCAGTATGTGGTTTTTCTTGTGTTGACAGTCACTGATGCTGAGAAGTGTGATTCTTTGATATTTGTACACCAATACCCAGCCTATTATTACATCTATTAGCCTCTTATTCTACAGCTTGCGTGATTTGCCCTCTATGATAATTTCAATGTTCCCTGCCCCATCCACAGTTTGATTTGCAGTGTACAATACGTTTCCCCTGCTGCGTCACAAAGAACTGAGAAGGGGATAGCAGTTCCTAAAAGCTTTTCCAAAGACTCTACGCCATTAAAATTGTGGGAAATGCCAGTGTGGTTTTCAGACACTACAGATATTATTGTGGACACCACCCAATTAATATGAAGCAAAACCAAACATGCATCACCATGAATTACAGCAGTTTTGCAGAGTACTGAACACAAGTTAGGCAAGACTCTGTTCACATGTCATGGTTTCCATTTACTTATGATGGGGTCCATCATTTGGACTATTCTCACCACCTAATCTAACAGAATCTGTGACATGCCCTCCTACACAGGTTTAAACATGTAGCACGGCTATCTGATTTTTCCCAAATAGAAAAGAGACGTGTCTTTTTGGGGTGAAAAAAAGCCTTAAAAAAATGCCCGACAATCAGCATAAATTTTTTTGAGATGTTATTGCTCATTTAGTGTGTTTTAGCACATGGCTTTATTATTGCCATTTTTTAAACATGCATAGTGTTTTAATTTTTATTACATGATAGTATGTGTCCCCTCTGTAATTAGTGTAGTAATTACTGTAATTCTGTAGGGCTGCATGGGGAGGAAAAAAAAACTAAATGCACACCATACAAAAATGCTATTATAAAACACCACCATGGGTTCATGGCCTGGACATGGTGCTGCAGAGACTTGTTCTCTAAGAGCAAATGCACACGTTCAGGATTTATGTGTGGAAAATCTGCAGGTGTTCGCAGGGAAATCCGTGCGGTCAATCCGCATCAATTGGTGTGGATTTGATGTGGATTTTCCTGTCCCCATTGAAGTGAATGGAGAAAATCCGGTCAGAAAAAATAAATTGACATTCTGCGGATTTTAAAATCCGTGCGGAAAAAAAATCTGCATCGTGTGCATGAGAATTTCAAATTAGTCATAGAACACAATGTACATGACCTACAGTGTGCATTTTCTGCACGTAAATCCGTGAGCAATGATCGCGTGCATTTAGCCTTAGAGCTTCATCTGCACCAACTCTTCTTAGAGCACCATAACCAGCAGATTCCACTGCTCTTGTACATGGATCATAATTCCAAAAACAGAAAATAAATCTGTGTTCGGTGGCTCCTTAAGGCCCTCAAGACCTTGCTCCTAATCTACAGTGCATTTTAAACCTACTGGAAACTGATAAAGCACATTGCACCTTTGGGGCCCGGCAACCCCTGATCCAGCCAGACCGCGGGATATGGAATGCGATACACTTCACAGCACAAATGCAGGACAATGTTATCCTCGCATGATTACGTTGCACAGGATAGGATAAGGAAACTCCGAAACGCATGATTAAGCTGTGAGCTGTTGTATCACAATAAAAGTAGGAAGACACTTTATGTACTGGATGGACTGTGAGTAGTTACTGTTGGCTCACACTTCTATGATTAGATTTTCCTGCTTTTGTGAGTGTATTGGAGCGCAGACACTGTAGCAGACAATTTATGAGCTGCATGTGTGGACTTTGAGGTGTGCTGACGCGATATGGCATGCTGTATTCATTTCTTTCAAGTGAAGGAGATCAGGCGCCAGGCTTGCAAAAAGGACTGTTAATTTTGACGGACCAGGAATTTAAAGACCTCGCCAGATAGTCAAATGCTGAGCCCATTGTCCAAATTTTGAATTTCAAGGACCGAACATATCAAGTTCTTGAGATTACTCCAGTAGAGGTTCTTCAGGTTTATCTTCAGATCACCAGTGGATTTAAGAGCATTTATATTGGTCTTCGATCAGCCCATTGTTGCTATCCCAGAGTGGCCTTTTCTGCTTCCCCAGAGCTAATCATCATGGAGAAAGAGGCACTGCAAGTCCTCCTCTGGCCAGGCAGCAGTAACTCCATCACTTCTCAAAACTGGCAGAACTTTAAGGGGTAATCTGACTTTCTAAAGAACAAGTACTCCAGTTTCACAATATTGATGACCTGTCTTCAGGACAGGCCATCAATACCAGATGGGTAGGGGGCCAGACCCCTGGCTGATTAGCAGTTTGAAGGTTTCACTGTGCTCGTGTAAGCGCTCTTCAATGTTTACCTGAACGCAGTCTACATTGTGGCAATGGTGCAGGGCACATTAAATTGCCTTCTTCCTCTCGATAATCACTTGTTATGGTTATTTAAAGGCCATTTACACCTTTGGGGGGGGGGGGGGGGGGTTATGATTGCAATTTAGTCATTATGAGCTAAAAATCATTTTTCCAATTGGTCTATCACAAATATGGAGCCTTTTTCTCTGGACAGAACTGAGATGCTCTACTAGCATGATCTGAGTTTCCTCTCTGCTCTGTCAGACCGGGAGGTGGTGGACTCCTTATCTCTGCTCTCTGACATTATAAACACTCATTATAGCTCATTTCTTATCTTACTGATAAGAATGTGGCTTAAATAAGTGTTTATGACCTCTTAGTATTTTAGAGATAAGTGTTATTAGATGACTGGCACAAAGTGAAAGTACCAGTCACTCAGCAAGAAAAGCAGTTAACCCTTGGAGACAAAAAGGTTCAATACTTTTAATAACGACCAATTGAAAAAATTATTTTGAGCCCAAAATGAGTAAAATGCAAATCAAAGTCTTGAAGTCTTGTCATAGATTTTTTTTTCTCAGCTTTCTCTCTTACGCACAAAAATATTTAAGGCTTCATGTATTTTCATATTATTAGGCACGTGGGGTCCAGGGAGACTGAGCTTTGTATATCGATGATCTTTTATTGCATTCAATTAACCCTTCAGTTGTCTTTCTAGTTCTTAATAGAGAATCTGAATGTTTTGGGAAACAATATTACACTTCACACTCTTCCATGGTGTATCATTTGCCATTTCTTCTGATCTTAACAGAGCTTGCGTGCCGGGCTCCCAGAATTTGACATTTAATCACCAGGCAGCCCTATTAAAAATCATCCACTAGTTCCAAAATGGCTCCAGCGAACAATGGGTGGGCTTAGAGAGCCTCATCTTAACAGTAGTTCTCACTTCCATACTTTGAGTCTTGCCAGATGATAGACCACTTCTGTCCGATTTTCCCTTTTCTGATCCTTCACCTCATCTTATGGCGGGACAAATCTTGACTTAAATGGAGAATTTCCCATAGGTCTGCTCCAATGAGCCATTTATTGCACAACCTAGCATTTCCCCATACAATAGGAATCTTTCCTGGTATGAAAATCCTAAGATAAGCCAAGGATAAGGCAGGTGGTGATGAGCCGATTTCTCACACCTCCATTCCTTTAAGCTTTGCTGGAGGTCTACACAGTTCGTTTTCACAGATTTTTCCATGTTCTTTGCCTTTGAATTCCTTTTGCTGCGAATGACACTTCCTTCCCCTGTTACTTCTTTGCTGTATGGTGTCCTGCTAGGGGTATCTGCAAACAACAAGTCTGCATTCACTCAAACTTGGGAGAGCATCAGCTTCTCAAAGACCAGATAAAAATCTTTTGTCAGCCTGGCATACAAAATGCCTACTGCTTGTCATGCTCAGAAGATGATTTTTAAAATCCTTTCTTGGTGGTATCTGTGCCCTTAAATACTGCACAGAATTTATCCTACAGTCCCTGACACTTACTGTAAGTAACTGTACTGACCTGATCAGCATGAGGCGGTCTTGTGCTCTCATCCATCCTTGCTGGGAGACCAGATTTAATATCTACAAATAGGTGACCCCAATCCCCCAAGACGGCCTTGCTCCTGCTTATACCTGGACCTCTCTTTGAATAAAAGCACCTACTCCATCAGTTTTTGACAGATTGGTCATTACATGATATTGTCAGTCAAGTGACCTCCCCTTCGACTGTACAGTGGATCATTGAGATGGATCTGTTGCATCGAATGGAGACAATCATGGCTGAGCATCGTGACAACTCAAATGCGGCCATGCACATCTGGCTCTTCTGGACCTCTTTCAAGAGTGGATCCTTGCCTGCTTCTTGGTAACATAGGATGATTACTACCTGTTCAACCTGTGGTTTCTATTTCTTCCCCTCGGATTGTAATTATTTTAGAAGTTTTTTCTCTCTTTTCGTTCCCCCCGTCTCTCTACACGTTCTTTCATCTTCCATTGCTCTTTTTCTTCTGCTTCTGTCTGTTTTCACTTGGCGTCTTGTGACATACTGCTGCCCCCTGTACAGAAGGTGGCCGCAGCATCGCTGTTCAGAAGATTAACCGTGAGGGGATGGCAGCACTACAGCCCTACATTCTCACAACTGTTGGGAGCGCCAGAGGGGAGCACCCAAATGATCAACAACGGAAATCAACAATGGAGGAAAAAAAACAAAAAAAAACAAAACGAAAAAAAAAAAACATCCAATAATAACGCTATTCTTGCTCTGAAAAATAAAAACCTGATGGACTGGACCAATTTAGAAGTCAATGGGATCGGAAATATTCCTACCAGTGCAGATGTAAACCTGTTAAATCTCATGTACATACCATGCCACTTTCCCTTGTACACAGTCCCAAATGAACCAGATCCTATCCTCTGTCCGACTGTGATCTGCCCATCTGGGATTTCCCAGTCGTCACTGGAGTCTCTGCGTCCAAGGGTTTTCTACAAGAGATTCCAATCAGTCCAGCAGCCCCACTGGTTACCACAACATGGCCACTTTTTTCATTTGCAAGCAGACTCACCATCCGACTCCTGTCTTCTGTAGAGGAAGAGGATGACTTGCGCTCTCTCTGTTGACCGGGGGATTTCTGGAGAGCCTTAACATTTGTGAGGGATCCAGGCAAGGAAGCTGGAGGGGTAGCAGATAAGCCTGGGGTTGAGCCTGTCATCACAGAAGAAAAATACAAAAATCTGAATAAAAAAAAAGGATTGATAAGGAAGATATAAAATAGGATGAATGAAGTAGGAAAGAGTAGGGGGTCTACTAAACCTGCATGTGTGATAGTCACTAGCAGACAGTAACTGGTCATGGGGTTCCTAAACAGAAGACCCCCAGTGATCAGCTGCTAGAAAAGACTGGCAGCGTGGAAGGGCAAGACTGGCTTAGCATCAGACTGGTGGTGCCACCTTGTGGTAGGACTGGGCAGCATTGTGAGTGATGCAACGAAAAGTTCAACAACTTCATAGCTGTCAGTGAACGGAAACAATCCTGATCATGTAATAAGCAATCTAGCTGTGTGTGAGCAGTACGTGATCATGGGGAGTTTTGCAGCCAGTGGACATAAATGAAGACTGGTACAATTCACTAACAGCAAGCAGAGGGGGTATTCTAGAGCTGCATAACTTTTCGTGACAAATAAGTTTTGCAACTAAAAGACAAGAATCTGTCATTTCTGACAGACTGCTCTTCATAGGAAGGTCATGCTACCAGGGGCAAGCACTATGTGTAAACTATGTAAAATAGGCATCCCGAGGGGTTGGCAAACAAAATCCTGCAGAACCACAGGATTCATTGGTGGGATCTCGGGGGCACCTTGGACCGAGGTCTGGAAACTACAGCCAGTTTGCAATGTATGTGTACCATTCACTGCACAGGGAAGCAGAGCTGAAAATAGGGGTTAAACTTTTTTTGGGCTAGGGTGTAGTCCAAATACAATTCTTGGTGGTCCTCGATTTCTACTTTAGTGTTCAGGTACTGTCCATACTGATGACACGTCACTTGGCTACGAGGGCACAATCCAGACTGTGTGGAATAAACCCCCTATCTGTACAGAAAACAGGTTAGAGTTCCACAGTGGGGTCATTGTCCTGCTGAACCTTGGGGACCACTGATAAGATGTCCATAGAGGTGCACCTAAGGGCTATGGATTTTAATTCTCCCCTGGGCATGCAGTCTACATTACAGTCCAACGTATCAGTACGCACAATGGAAATACAGACAGTGGTAACAAGTAGCTCGGAAAGTTAGTGACAGAATAAAAAAAGTGAAAATGCATTCTAGTAAAATGAAAGGTGAACGTGGTAATGTAAGATTACTCATGCAGGTGAATACAGCGGGAGGGTGTCTAATAATGCACTGTGTATAGGATACAAGAAAAGGCTAAAAACACAAAACTACAGCTAGTGCACACACAGTGAAGAGTAAGATCCAGCATCTCCTGTGTGGAGCCAGAGGAATAAACAGCACTAGATCAGGGGGGACTGGAAACAATTTAAGGGGGTAGGCAGAATTATAAAAAAAAAAAAAAAAAAAAAAAAAAAAAAAAAAAAGAGATACAGCCCAACTACCTCTGCAAACCGTGTCAGACTCAAAATCAAAGACTATTTCACTGGGCAGAGAATGGAGGAGTGGGCTGGGGTTCCGAGAGTGGTATTTCCGAAGGCAGCGGGCCGGCTGGACCTGGGGGGCTGCGGGAGAAACACAGGCGTAAAGAAGGCAAAACAAAAAAAGGGAGAATGGGGAGAGGGGGATTAGAGTAGAAAAGGGGATTAAAATGTAGTAGTGGAAAGGGGGGGGGGGGGGAGAAGAAGTTTGAGTGGGAGGGCAGAATTAACAAGACATAATTAGCAAAATATTCCCAATAAACAGACATTAATATTCACAGTTTTTAATTGGGGTCAATTACTTTCTTTGTTATATAGAAGCAAAGGGTTAGAAAAGACTGCATTTTGCGGAATTTAAGAGCAAGTCCATCACTAGAATTTATTTTAATAGTCCAATCCATCGAAAATTAAAACTTTGCAAATACAGTTTTGTATATACAACTTCTATGCAGACCTTTAAAGGACCTCTGTCAGCAGATTTGTACCTATGACACTGACTGACCTGTTACATGTGCACTTGGCAGCTGAAGGCATCTGTGTTGGTCCCATGTTCATATGTGCCTGCATTGCTGAGAAAAATTGTGTTTTCATATATGCAGATGAGACTCTAGGAGCAATAGGGGCGTTGCCGTCACACCTAGGCGATCCGCTGTCGCTACAACTTCTGCGTCCAAACATTTTTAATCGACAGGGCCAAGCAGTAAAAAACTTCTATACTGCCTGGCCCTGTCAAAAAGCAGGGGGCTGTAGGTGGAGAGAGAGAGCCAAATCTACTGACAGATACCATATCAGTCTCCAGGACTACAGACTGACCCTGCAGTCGTACTCCCCTCTCATTTTTCCCCTAGTCCTTGCCATCATACATTTGAAAAGCTGAAAGTTGAGAGTACACATGGAAGTAAAGGATGACTGTGGGATCAGACTACACATGGTTTGTTGTAGTCTGTTACCATGGATACACCTAGGTCTACATAGTTGTATATGACAAACACTAGGAGATTTTTAATCAAGATCATTTGCAAAGTTGGGAAATCTTTTCTTTAAAGTGCAATGATGACAAATTGGTTGCCAAATTTTTCAATCAGTCTTGTTTTATTTGATTTTGGATAGGGCAAGCCACAACAGATATGGCCACCATACAGCTCCCAGCTTTCCCAGACTCTGAAGGCCAACCACACATCCACCTCCTTCATAAAACGCTCTAAAACACATTCTAAGTTTTAAGGCCACTATCATGGCGATCCTTAACCTGGCAGAAAGAAGACTCCTTTCTGACAGACAAGGAGCATCACTGTCGCCTAGCAACACTGCTAATAATGTCAAATTAATTGTGGGCAGTGCAACAAGACCTTTAGCTAGACAGATTGGCCTTGTGCGTCTGGGAAAACCGTAACAGTCCCTGGTAAACTGCCTCTGAGGAGGTGTTACAGTGGCCACACCAATTGTCACCCTGCTTTTCTAGCAACAGAAGAAACAGCTGAAAGAATAACCTGATGGCTCACCGCGTCTATTTTGTGGGGGAAATAAGGTTTAAAAATTTCTTCTTCTGAACTAAGGAATCGGGTATAAAAAAAAAATAAAAAATATGAAAGAAATGTTGGATTTTCTTTAAAAGGGGTTAAAATAGTTAAATAGTAAATAATAGGACCAGAATGTCAGGTATATGTTACTGGTTGTGACAGGTCTGGGAACCTAGACTAATGTAATGTTACATGATAAATCCTCTGATGTGTATCAGACCATGAGGACACAGACATAAAGACAATTCATTTAACAGCTGATGAAGAATATGAGGTGAATTCACGTGGGTTGTACAGATTGTTAAAGAGGAACATCCTCTCTCCTGACATATCTGCTTTAGAGAAATAATTTTATTCCTCATTAAGTAACATCTTCTCTCACAACTTTGTGTTGTGCTGTCCCTTGGTTCTTTTTCCTGGAAATATATGAATAAAGTGACACCTGGTGCTTGCCAATGGTGCCTGCCTTATGCCACAACAGTGTATAGCATTAAAACCCTATTAGAAAAAAAAAGGGTAATAGTAACACCCACTTGTCATAATCCTCCTTGAAATGTATGAGTACTAACAGAGGAATTCAGGTGTTTTTAGAAAAGATCGGACAGAAATATCAGCAGAGCAGACAGGTCCTCTTTAACATTTTTACTGGTGAGAACATGTACGTGGTCACTTACCTCCCTCACTGCGCTGAAGGCCCTGGTCACGGATTAAATCCTAAAAGATACATAAAAGAAAGAGGCAGATGAATTCCATGTGGTTCTATAATGGTTCTTGATCATTTCATAAACCTGATCACTGGGGGAGGGGGCTGGGAAGAGATTTTTAATCTACGTGTTATCAAACCCTTTGAACATAGGTTGTTGGATAAACCATCTCCATACTGCCAGAATCTCAGTAAGCAAGTTGACCACAGGGGCTCTACTACTGGGACTCAATTTAAATGCATTACACCACCCATCGCCAACCAGTAGTTCTTTGTAGTTGTAAAACCACAGCTCCTATCATGAGCTGGATACCAAATAGAAAAGTGACCACTGAGGCAGGTAGTCCCTCTAAAACAGCCACCAGAACTAGAGGAGGACCCACAATGGGGATGTCAGCTATTTCCAGTAATGGAGCACGCTAACCACCCAATTGTATATAATGTATTTATAGAAGCAGATGTCATGGTTAAGGTCACAACATATCCATGAACCAATCAATCTTGGTTGAGGGCAATTCCCTAGAAGCGGCATTCCACAATGATCACTTACATCAATGTTAACAGGCTCAATGGTGTTGATGTGAACATTGGGGGCAGATGATGACCGGTCTCGCTGGCCGAAATTGTTTCTGTGGTCTTCATCGGCAGGTCGGAATGGCTGGGGAATGGGAATGGACTTGGACGGAGAACTACTTGGGAGGCTGGGAGCCCTAAAAGGGAAAGAAGATAAATTTACTATGTTTAGTTACCTAAGGAACAAACCAAGGAAATGCACCAGTTCCTTGAGAAACCAAGACTGGAAATAACCCCTAACAGTGGGGGTCTAAGGGGATATTAGGTATGTCGTACTTGCATTAAAGTGAACCTGCCATGTTGAACATGGTGTCTGAGCTGCAAGGAGGAGCTGAGCAGATTGATATTAGTAAAACCTGCACAGCGATTGATATCTTCCCCTCTATGACTGTGTATACAGAGATAGATGTCAATCACTGATAGGACCGACTCCTGGACTTCAAAGCCCAGAATGTGCGGAAATTTAAATGACTGAAGTAAAAATTATACTGAATGTTTTCCCACAAATCTATACATCAATCTGCTCAGCTCCTCCAGCTCTATAACATGCTGATGGCAGATTACACTGCATTTTCATGGTAACAGGTTTCCTTTAATACTCACACAGGCTTGGAGTTATTAAGGGAGACTTACAACGAAGCAAAAATGTCACTGAATCTGACCACTTGAGATTACAAGCTCAAAGCCTGAGGCTGCACTACTGGGAAAAAACAAACAGATGCATAGTGGTCAAAGAGACCTCTGGCCTGAATAAAGGCGAGTGTCCACGTGTGGATCCAAACCATCGAATGCATCAATGTACCTATATGTATGCACCCAAGGCTACCATGACCACTGGGGCCAGGGTGAAAGGAGTTTCCAAAATTAGAAGAAAAAGAAACAGCTACCAATTACCAGAAGCCATGCCACACCTGTCCACAGGTTACCAGTGGTATGGCAGCGCCGTCTCCAGAGGCGTAGCTAGAACTGACTGGGCCCCCCACAAACATACATAGCTGCACTCATACACGCACTCACCACATACATGGACGCATAAATACACAGTCATCACATACATGGATGCATAAATACACAGTCACCACATACATGGACGCACACATACACATATATAGACACCCAGCTTTCCTGCTGTGCCGCTCTCCCTCTAATGCCTCTGCACTTGTGCCATGCAGGACAGCAGGGAAGCTGGATGACATCTCCTGATGTAATGTCACCCAGCTTTCCTACTGTACTGCATGTCACATGTGCAGAGACATGAGGACAGTCTGGGAAAGCTGATTATAACCCCAGTTCCCCTGACACTCACGTCACTGGGAGGTTGTGGAAATCCTACTGTTGCCCAGCATGCTCTGCATGGAAGGATCCGGCTGCAAAAATCGTGGGTAGGAAAGGGGGCGGGGCTGTGATAGCCCCACCCACATTGGACCATCCTGATGCTGGGGAGAGGCGGGAGAAGTCAGCTGCTCTGATAGGGGCCCGGTTTGTCAAAGTACAGTGACTGCTCCCGGGCCCCTTCTGAGCTTGGGCCCCGAAGCAGCTGCTTCCCTGGTAGCTACGCCACTGGCCGTCTCATTCACCTATAATGCTAGGCTGCAAATCCAGACACAACCTGTGCTAGGTGTGGTGCTGTTTTTGGAAGAAAGCAGCCATGTTTCTCCAATCTTGGAAATCCTATTTAGGTTTCATTCACTATTTTAATTTGCTTTTATGAAATTCAATTGCGGACGCGCGTTTTTGGTAGAATTGGTGTAGGGACTCTTACAGGCAAGGCTTATTGGGGGAAAAGTATGCAAATTAGCTCTCCTCCAGAAAGAGAATTCTCTCTAGTGCCACCTATAGGTAGCTGCCATGTAAGTCAATGTATGATCCATTAAAGAACTTATACATGACTATACTCCTACTCATATTTCAAAGCTCTTGAAAGGGGTCTACCGGATTACAGATATTAGAAAGCATAGGTCATCGATATCAGATCATTTGGGGTCCGACAGCCTGCACCTTGGCTCTTACTCACTTGCCAGAAGCTGACTGGTGCAGATTTTAGGTAAGGATGGGCAATCCATATTTAAAACCCGATAAAAAAAAAAAAAAAAAAAAAACAAAAAAAAAAAAACAAAAAAAAAACAAAACACACATTTAAAAGGAGTTGTCCACTTTTTACTATTACTGACCTGTCCTCAGAATAGGTCATCAATATCAGATTGGTGAGGGTCCAACTCCCGGTACCCCCACCATCAGTTGTTTGAAGAGGAGGCAGTGGTCTTACGAGTGATGTCTTTTCTGCTCTGTTTACAGCAGCGGCGGCCAGTGTAATTACAAGTATGGTGTCCCCATTCACTTCAATGGGACGAATCAGTCCTATTTACTTGAACAGACGGGAGCCGTTCCATAGAAGTGAATGGGGATGTCATACTTGTAATTACACTACTCCCCACTGCAATGAGCAGGTAAACGGATCGTACGACCTCTGCCTTCTCTTCAAACAGCTGATCAGTGGGGGGTGTCGGGGGTTAGCCCCCCCCCACCAAACCTTGGCACAAAAAAAAACAAAAAAAACAAAAACGACAAGAAGCAGTGAAGCAGCAGCCTCAAGCTTCTGCAATTAAACTGGGGGCATAAAGTCCTCACTCCTGAGAACAGAGCAGGACAGAGTTGCGGCATAGAAGAGACATGCGAGGAGACTGCACTGGAGTACGGGCTCGCCAGCGACGTGAAACAGGAGACACGGCTTTGCAGGTTGCACTGTCTAATGAAATAACGAGAGCAGGAACTGGAGCTGTCACTGTGATAAATTAGGAATCTGCTGCAATAATTCAAACTAAATCTGATCAGCCCCATAATGGCCGCACTTCATTACACCTGTCCTGGGGAAATGAACAGCTTCATGCTGAACAGAAAGAAAGGAAACTTCACAAGAAAGTTTCAGGGATTGGAAAGCGAGAGGGGTGTGTGTGCAAATATAATCCCCTTTAACCTCTTAAAGGTGCAGTGGTCAGAACCCCCAATCTTTCTTTTTGTAAACCCTCATATTACCTATAAACCAACAATTTAGAAATATTTTTGTACAGTTCTACATTTGGGATGTTACTCTTTCATTCCTCCCGAAAACAAATATATGTCACAAATAGGCATTACTATTCAGTCGGGGGGGAATGTAAGGATTCACTGAAGTGAGAGATGATTGGTCCTCTCATTTGTACATCAACATCATATTACACATGGCCATCTCTTTCTAACAAAGCTAGAACCAGCCCTGTGTCTCACATGGATCTCTGCATTCACTGCTCCAACTGTTCTACTAGATTTATTTCAAGCTGGCATCTCAGGGAGTGTGTCCTTTCTCAGGAAGTGTGTCCTTTCTACTGCAGCTCCCTTCCTCTGTCACAGCTTCTAACAGTAAATCTGGCCGGTGGCAATTTAAGGATGGAACGGAGCATGTGCTAGAACCTCAGCAGGTGGACGTGTGCATTGCAATATAGATTAAACACTAGGGGGAACCATGATAATAGACAGTATCACAACTGGGTCACTTTTGTAACAAAGCAAAGTGCAAAAGTTTCATTTTTCATGCTGAATGATATTAACATTTAATGGTGGTCAACCCTTCGCTGGAGCGCTAGGCAATCATAGCGCACATGCAGCGGATGTCATGGCCAGCAGCATTATTGTTAATTTAAGTGTTTAGATGTTGTGATCAAGTGAGATCATGAAATCTAAAAGGGTCAAAAATCTTACTGGCATCCTCTTAGGCCAATGAGGATGTTGGTAGTTGGTTTCAATCCGCTCAACCTCGCTGAAGAGGCTGAGTGCATTGATGCTGCAATACTTATTTTGGGCACCAGGTAGCATGCTATCATAACAAAGGAGCAACAGTCAGTAATAAATGCATTTTAAAAATCCATGATTGTTCAAAATAAAAAAAACGGATTTTGCATGCTCAAATATGAGCTTTAAAACCATTACAAAAAAGTTAAACTTTCTATATAAGAAAATAAATTCATAAATAAACATCATGGGTATCACCTCGACCGTAAACGCCCGTACTATTAAAATATAAAAATATTTTTCCAATACGGCGAATGGCATCACAGAAAAAAGGGTGAAAATGATCAATTTGCCATTTTTTCACTGCTTCTCTTACCCCCAGAAAATGCAAAGTAATGTGATCAAAAAGTTACCATTTTGGAGTGTGTGTATCAATAAAAACAGATTGTCCTGCAAAAAATAAGCCCCCACCCAGCTCAGTAGATATCACTATAAAAAAAAAAAAAAAAAAAAAAAAAAGTTATAGGGGTCAGGATATGGTGATGTAAAAAAATAAATAAAAATTTTTGACACTATTTAGACATAAAAACGTATACATAGGGGGTATTGTTGTAACTGTACTGACCCAAAGAATGAAGGGCAAACGAAACGCCATGGGAGCAAAACTCATAAAACGGTGGAGGAACTGCGTTTTTTTTTTTCCAATTCCACTTGGAATTTTTTCCCGCTTCCCACTACACTGTATGCCTTAATTAATGGTGGTATTAGAAAGTACAACTTGTACTGCAAAAATTAAGCCCCCATACAGCAATGTGAAATAATAATTAAAAAAAAAAAAAAAAGAGTTATGGCTTCCGTCCTCAGGAGGACGGAAGCGGCTCCCTGCGCCCATGCGAGCGCAGGGGAGCCGAGCGGTACAGTGCTCGTTACGAGCACGTTCGCTCATCTCTAGTTATGGCTCAAGGAAGACAGGAAAAATGAAAACACAAAAACATAAAAACCTCCGGTATCCTAAGCGTTAATAGTGATCCGCTACTGATTTTGATATCCCAGAGACTCCCCAAAACTTCTTGAGATCTGTCATCTAAGGACCATAATTCTCAACTGCAATCGGAGGAGAAACCAAACGCACAGGGCTGGAAAATTCGGCACATTGGATACAAAGCTGTGAGATTTGCAGTTTTTTTTGTTAGTATTTAAGGATCTGAAATACAGACCCCATAGGGACACTGTACACTGCTGTCATCACTATACAGTTATGGTAGATTCATAGGAGCCTTTTTTTTCACTGCTTAGTAACAATTTTGTAAAGTGTAGGAAAACTGTCAAATAAAAACACATAAAAAGAAAAAAGTTCTCCTTTAAATATAAGACAGGTGATTGCCTGTACAGAGTATGTATAGCCAACAGGAGTTGAATCTAGATTTGCATTAATAAATTTGCATTGCATCTGAAGCCTGCCGAGCCAGGTGCACACAGCACAGAAGCCGGGATTACAGGAGCGGCAGCAGCTGAAAGGGATCAATCGCTTCACAGTTTACAGACTACACAGATGCACAAGAAAAAAAACAAACCACAAACTAAACAAAAAGGGAAGCGGAACAATGAGAGCAGAGTTTTATTATTCCATTTTTAAAGGGGTTTTCCAGGCCTTAAACACTGATGACCTATCCTCAGGATAGGCAATCAACATCAGATCAGTGGGGGATCCGCCTCTCCATCCATACTGCTGCTGCACTTCCTCCGACTGACATTTCACATGGCCTTTGGTTCAGTCTTATTCAACTGAATGAAACGGAGCTCCTAAACAATGTACAGCCGTGTGCGTGGTATTCTAACACCAACAGGAAAGTGTCCTCAAAGATATGATATTGAGGATATAATTTAAGTAGAGATGAGCGAACGTGCTCGAAACGAGCACTGTACCGCTCGGCTCCCCTGCGCTCGCAGTGGAGCCGAGCGGTACAGTGCTCGTTTCGAGCACGTTCGCTCATCTCTAAATTTAAGCATTTAAACGTTGGTAAAGTTCTAACGCTGCATGCAAAAAAAAATCCCAATGTCACGATGGTAATGGGGGTGTTGGCCTCTATCAGAGGTGACTTAGCTGAAAATCAAAAAGCCCAATGTTGGAAAGAACACAGTGACGTTGACCCCATACACAGTAGGCAAAACAGACGTTTTGACAGACAGCCTGCATGAAGCTCTAGTCTTTCAGTCAAGACTACAGAAACCATGATGGAAGCCAAAATAAGTCAACATGGTCCATGGCTGGTCTACCAGTCGAAAGTAGCGCTGCTTTCTGGTTTCTGATTTCTGTTATGATCAAAAATGAAAAGTGAAAATGTTATGAAAAGTTAGGGCTTCATACAGCTACCCAATCCTGGCCAATACTTACCTTAGGTGTGTGCTCATCTTTCAGACAAGCGTGTCCTGTGCGGTAACTACGTTCCATGTGTGAGCATGATTTCCCATTATGTACACTGCTCATTTCCCAACACCGCACAGCATTATAATGATTTATAATGCTGTGTGTCTCTGCATGAGCTGTATCTACGAAATTAAACTGCCATAACGCTGTCAGTACAATTCTGTAGAAGTTCAGCATTTATAAAACATTATAAAAATCAGTATAATGCCGCGTGCCCCTGCGAAACGAGCAGTGTCCATAACAAGGAATCACGCTCAAATACACGAAGCGCGATTTCTGCACAGGACACGTTCATCTGAAATTAACCTAAGGCTTAAGTTATATGGTCAAGCGTAAATGGGCCGTTGTGGTCGGAGTTTAGCCACTCATGCCACAAAAGAACGGCTCAAGTCTGCAACAAAGCAAGCCTCTCTTATAAAGCGGCTCTCCATTCCGGCTCCCAAAATGGGGTCCAAAGTGGGAGGCCCCTTATAGTCAGAGGTTGTCTTTAGAAGACCACTCCTACTTTACATGCCATAATACAACATCCACAGCAGGTTATGGACAATATTGTACGGGATTAATGGCGGCATTTAGGCTCAGCTTTATAGCCCTCAGCCTTGTGAGATTGACCTTCAGTTCTGGCATATTCAGGTCAGTCAGTGGGATGACTAGGAGGTCGTCACCAAGTTAACACTGGAGACATACTTGTAATACAAAAGCAGAGACTCCAGACTCACAAGACTATTTTTTTTTTTTACAAGGATTAGAGAAAATCCAACATTTACACAGCTCTATTAACAGATCACAGCTCAGCCGATAGCCAGGAATAATCCCAAATTATACAACAGCAGCCAGGCTTGTGACAGATTAGACGTAACAGTATTTCCAGCTTGTTGCCTTTTTGGCTGCTCCTTATATTAAGACAGCAGAATTATTTAAGATGCACAAGGAGCACTTTGTAGAATAAACACTGGCAGCTGCAGAAAGGGAGGACGGCTGCCCCACAGAAGCATGGTGGTCCGAGACCCCCCCCCAATAAGAGCCGGGGTAGATCTGCCAATTGTCTATGTCTTGTTTTCTAAAAGAACACTATCAAAACTTACCCGCTGATATCTGGAGGGGGTGAGGGTGAGTAGGATTCAACAGCAGGGGTGACCTCCTCAAAAGGACCTTCATCCTGAGATATTGGGTGGTGTTCAAAGAACTTTGAGACAAACAGCAAACTGTGAGACAAAACAAAAATGAAGGGACTCAACTAAGTTGTGGAAAATCCCTGTGTATCCTGAAGCCTAATGTAACATAGAATCAGCCAGGCTCTGCTTGTCCACCACTGAATACATCTAAATTGACAGAGGTAAGTGCCTCTAGTCACCACTAGGGGAAGCGCAGGAGCTTACAGCATACCGTAGCGTTATTCGGTCCAGTGTGTGAATCATATACTGCTACAAGCTCCCTCTAGTGGTAGCAGCAGCCAGTCAGAATTCTAGCATTTAAAGGGAAACTGTCAGCAGATTTGCACCTAGGAAACTGGCTGACCTGTTGAATGTGCACTGGGCAGATGAAGGCATCAGGGTAACCATGTTCATATGTGAATGGATTGCTGAGAAAAATGAAGTTTTGATATATGCAAATGAGCCTCTAGGAGCAGAGAGGGTGTTGCCTTTACACCTAGAAGCTCTGCTCTCCCAGAAACCGCCGTGTCCTCTGCACTTTGATTGAAATTTTCAATGCATGGTCCTGTCAAAATGGAGAGGGTGTGGCAGATGCAGAGAGAGCAGAGCCTCTAGGTGTAATGGCAATGCCCCCGTTGCTCCTAGAGTCTCATTTGCATATATTAAAAACCATCATGCAATGTGGACACATATGAACTTGGGACCAACACAGATGTCTTCAGCTGCCAAGTGCACATGTAACAGGTTAGCCAGTGTCATAGGTACAAAACTGCTGACAGATGCCCTTCTACTGTCTATGCAGGGGATTTGGAGCTCTACCATTACAAAGATACTAAGAATCATCACAGAATTTGAGACCTAAAAATGACATGTTAGAGTCTCTTCCATTCTAACAAAAAAACAAAAAAAAAAAAAAAACTTGGAGCCATCACTGGCAGCACCATTCTCCTCATAGTGACTTACTCTAGTCGGTCGTAGTTCACACACATGAGTGGCACCTCTGTGCTGCATCGCTGGTGGAACTTGTACCCGCATGTCTGGCAGCGGAAACCCTGGAATAGCAGCTTCCGGCAAAAGTCACAGAATGCTAGAGTAAAGAAGGTTTTCCGTACCTAAACACAAAAAAAACAAAAACCCATCAATGATCGCATCAGAAAATGTGGTAGAAATCACTACTACACTGGAAATTTGTGCTAGAAGACAAGAAAAGCCAACTGGAAGCTGCTGCTTGTTGACATGCACCAAATCAGAAGAAAACCTTCAATGATTCTGATGTCGATATGGTAGCGCTCAACAGGAGCATGAAACAGCACCACAGCCCAAAGCCACATGATGCCGCTACGGAGTCAACATTACTGATGTTAAGTCATGGCAAAACATTTATTAAAGGGGTTGTTTCATCTCAGACAAAAGGGCCATAATGCTAGGATATACCCACATTGTCTTATAGGTGCGGGTCCCATCGCTGGAGTCTGACAAAGTGGTGTCTGGAGGACTCCGGTCAGGCCAACACCAAGCACTCTTACCATAGAGAAGAATGGGAGCACACCACCGCTCCCATTCACTTCTATGGGCCCGACGGAATTAGCTGTGCCAGCGCTTGGCTATTTTTGGCAGCCCCATAGAAAATGAATGGAGGGAGGCTGCGTATGCACCCTTCACCACTCTCGGGGCTCTGTTCTCGATATTGGAGCGGGTCCCTAGCGATAAGCCCCCATTGTCCGAGATAAGACAACCCCTTTAAAGTTTCATTTTTTCTTCTATTTCCTGGTTCCATAAAACCCAGTAGACAGTTAATGTCATTTTGGTTTTCCAAGATTTTAATACTAATACCTATCCTCTGAATTGGTCCTCAGTATCTAATTGGTGGAGTCCAACATCCAGGACCCCCGCTGATCAGCTGTTTGAGAAGGCAGCGACGCTCCTGTGAGCGCTGTAGCCTTCTCTCACTTTTCCATAGGCCAGCGACAAAACGTTCATGTGTCGCGTGGCCTAGGTACAGCTCAGCCCCATAGAAGGGAAAGCACAACCACTATACAGGAGAGCTGATGCCTTCTGAAACAGCTGATTGGAGGGGGTCCTGGCTGTCGGATAGGTCATCAGTATTAAGATCTCGGAAAACCCTGGTGTTGTCGGCCCATTAAAATGTTCTGTAAAAACACTATAAATGTTTCCGACTGATAAAATATATGAATATTTGGAGAGATGTGCAAGATTTTGGGCTGGAATCAGACATAAGTAAACAAGAGCCATCAATCAAAAGCTTAGGGGTGATCTGTATGACACATTCCACCATTGAACCTACAAAGTTATGGGTCGTGAGGGGTACGTTCTCAAGAACTTCTACGTGCAGCTCCTCCCCGGTCAGCCAGCTGATGTCCGTGTCCCAGCCGATAGGCTTCTTTTCCCTGATGAGATAAAGTAGAAGTGTTAAACACGTGTAAGAAAGACACCTATGGCTGATCTACAAAATAAATCACAACTGTCTGATAGATGAGGGTCCTGGAGGTGGCCTGTGATCAGTCTGGGAAGCTAAGGTGGCAAACGAGATCCCATTGCATCTAGAGGCTCATTTGCATATATCAAAACTTAATTTTTGTCAGCAATGTGGACACATATGAACATGGGACCAACACATATCTTCATCGGCCAGTGTCATAGGTACAGAACTGCTGACAGATGCTCTTTTAGGCCTCCTTCTTTAATAACTTTTTCTATGTTTAATGGTAGTTAAAAAAAAAAAAAAGTTACTTCAAGAAATTTATACAGTGTTTTTATTTTGTTATGCATTTTTCCTGGTGCTGTTTACATACTATAGAGGAACCCATTGGAAAAACACCAGACGATGCATGCTGCGTTATGTAAAAAAAGGAATCCCAACCAACCCGAAAAAGATCACAACACAAAAACACTCTGGCAGAGATTTACTAACTTGTCTGCATCGAGAATCTGTCTAAAAAGTAGCACAAATAGGTTTCCTATTCTTTTTCTGACTTGCGCAAAAGGGGTGAGGCTTAGTAAGAAAGGGCTGTGGCCTAAGATGACTGCACCAAAAATGTACTGCAGTTCTGGTGTAAAAATCTCAAGTCTCAAAGTAAGCCAACCAAGATTGGGTATAGAGTCAGGGAAAAGGGTCTGCCCCTGCTCCACATTCATCATCCAGCCTGAGACCGTGATAAATCTGGTGCAGGTCTACACAGTCGTTTATCTACAGAATCTGGATGTAGCAGGTTTTATATTTGACACTAGAGTTTACTGTAACATTTGGCCACTGCGTGGTTTCGTCCTGCCTTGGGCAAATTAATCAGTTGCTGGTAACAGAAACCCTTACCCATCCTGGATCCTGTACACCGCACAGCATTCTGGGATAAGACCTCTCATCATTAGTGCTTTCTTTAGACTGTCCCGTACAGTCACGCCACATCTAGCTGGTACCTGGAAGGACAAACAAATTCCTGACTACCATGATATGTCTGCAAACATGGAATCCATGAAGAGGCACAGCTGGCATCATCCAGTGGAGCTAGTCATGGTCAAGAGCTGCACTTTAGGACCTCAAGTGATTGACCACCACTATGCGTTCTCCACACAAAGGTCTTCTGCTACGCTGGCCACATGACTAGAAATCAGGTTTAAAGGCAGGGCAACACTCACCACTGTGCGCTGCTTGTTAGGTAGGAAGACTCTAACGATAGGTTTCTGAGGAGATTTAGGGTTCATTCGGGACAGATCGGAGGGGTTCTGTAGGACGGATAAGGACGAAGGTGCTAGAGACAGGCTGGAGGGGACTGATGAAAGAGTCATCTCTGAAGACAAGGAAGAAGAGTCCGTTACATTCCCCATTGACTCCAGTAACTGTTGCTCCCTCTGCTGGAGGGCATCGAGTTTGCTTGTGTACTCTTCATACGCCTGAGATAGGAGAAAAAAAAACAAATGTAATGTATAACCTGGTAATTTAGTGTGAAATGATAAAACTATCGCCAATACTAAAAGAAGAAGCAAGGTAAAATGAAGAAAGACTGCAAGAAAATCCCCATCTAGTGTTGCCCGAAGAGAGTTCAAAACTTCGGAATAATACTGAGATTTGTCTCCGTACAGTATTAGAATGAGCCGAAGTTATTCATGAAGTCGTGCGATACTTCGTTGAATAACTCCCGTAATTGATTTTTAAAGTGGAGAACCGAACTCTGCAATGTTTCCGAGGTACTAGTTTAAAGGAGTTTTCCGCAATTTTTTTTGCTGATGACCTATCCTCTGGATTTTGAATGACAAAACCGTGATTAGTTGTGGATTTTGTTTTAGATTTTTAAACAGCATGCAGTCTTCTGATCACTTATGGCATATACAGAAATGCTTCTGAATAGCAGTGCATTACCAGCATATTGCTGAAACCACCCTATTAGGCCCCGTCTCTGGCAGTGTACAAAAAGGACAGACCCACGGAGGTCTGATGAGGGACATTAGCACTCTGACAAATCCCTTAGATGCCACGCTCACAAGAGCAAGCCGGCCACCACTACTACATGGCCACGGTGGTCGTAACCAGGGGCAACGGCCTGACTGATGTGTGTGGGACAATGGATATACAAATAGGGAAATCTTCTAAACTGTACATTTTATTAGTAATAATATTGGTATGGCTATATCTAACTATACAAACTACAATTGTGAGATGGGAATACCCCTTTAATGTCTTAAGTGGCCAGCAGTCGGTATGGACATGTACAGCATATCCCAGCAATATACCAGCAGTTTACAAGGTGGGACAATTCCTAGAATAGAGGGAGGTGCTCAGTTTGGGATCTTATTTCTCAGTCACAGTGGAAAGTGATTGCTAAGAGCCTTTCTTTTTCTGGAGGACCCGCCCTGACCCGCATTGCATAGATGATCCATTGACTACAACTGGCACTGTGTAAGGCTGTGGTGGCGCTGCAGGGATATTGAACATTCACTACTAGATTCCCCCACAGGAACCTGGTGTTTCCAGAAGTGAAAGACTCTCAAAAGACACTTCTAACAAGCTGAAACGTCCAAAATTGGAGATCCCCTTTCAATGGCCTTTATGGGGACAGTAAACCAGCAGCCCACCTTTCTATTTATGGCAAAGCTAAATCTATTGTCCCCAGTCACTCATCCAGAAGCTCCCATGTGGGTTATGGAACAGGTTCTTTTATAAAGCTTTGAGGTGTAAGGGCCCTTTAAATGTGCGGTAAAACAGTGGACTAGGTGGGAGGTGAGCAGACAGTAAACAGGCGGCTTGGCCAAGCTGTCAGGGGAGATAGCAAAGTTGAAGGAGAAGGCAGAGCTGTTTGGGAAGCTCCAGAGTTTATAAGAAGTTTGTGCCTCAGATTACACAATGCAGAGAAAGAAACCAGAGGAGAAATCCTGGATTCATAGCGGCTTTCAGAACCAGTGGAAGGGTAAACAGGGTTTAAAAGCAGTCACTTAAGAATTATGGTGGTCCCTCGAGACGCAATGGCCTCAGAATACAATATATTCAACTGCAATAGTCTTTCCTGGGCCATTGTATGGTGAAATTCAACATACGTCGTCTCAGATTCAGATCCAACCAGTTAGCATGACCATTTCTAAGGTGAAACACCTGTATTGGTGGAGTTGGTTCTTTACAGTACGGTACTACATGTACTGTGCTGCCATCTGTCTGTGCTGGGATGAACTCCTACTTCTGACATCAGGCAGGCTGGCTCCATACTATTTTTCTGGTACATTGTGTGTATTTTACAGGACCCTGAAGAAGCTCCTGTCCTCAATAGAAAATGATCTACTACTATCTGCTATATGTAAGGAGTTGGTTTATCCATCTAACGTTATCTGCTTATTTTTCTTAAATCTTCATTTTCTCTTATCTCTTGGGATGAAATTTTCAGGCTTTGGAACCAATTACTCGTTTTCCATAGAATTAGGGTGCATTTATATGACCGTATTTTCGGTCCGCATCCGATCTGCATTTTTTTGCAGTTAGGATGCAAAACCATTCACTTTAACGGGTCTGCAAAAAACGTGGAGTGCCCACCATGTGTTGTCGGCATCCGTACATCTGTTCCGTAACTCCGCAAAAAAAAAAAAAAAAAAAAAAAACATGTTGTATTCTTGTCCATTTTGTGGACAAGGATAGGCATTGGTTACAATGGATCTGCAAAAAAATAAAAAGTTTGCAACTCGGATGACACACAGACGTCATCCGTATTTTTGGTGATCTGCAAAATACATATGGTCATGTGAAAGAGGTCTTAAAAGGCTTATCTAGTAGCACAGTGATCCTGTGCAGAGGCCACAAAGGGATCACGTGCCAAAACTAGCCTGGCGCTAGAACCTGCAGCGAATGTGTGAATCTGAAGGTCTCTCTAACGCTGTGGCAAGAGATTCAGACTTGTGTATGCGCCATGGGTTCCATCTCACAGCACACGGTCCCTTTAAGTTGGCTGTAAAGATTAAATATCTGTCGGCTGAACGATCATTTGGCCGACAGCTATCGCCGTCATCCCCCCCCATACACATCCAAGTCTCTGTATGCTAAGGAGAGTGTGGAGAAAGCCACTGCAGCGGCTCATCTCCCCAGAGAGCAGAAGGATTGGGTGAGAATATGCAGTTGGAAGCTCCCCACACAAACGTTAGTATGTCGGACGAACTTGCCATTCTCAGTGGGTTCGGCTGACAAAAGTATAATGTGTACGGCCAGCTTTAGAGACTAGTTGCAATGGTTTCAACATACAAGGGTTGTCCCAGAATCTAGAATATCGGACCTTGAGGGACCACTGTACTACAGATCTATCCACCGCTCGACCATTATGGTAGACCAATCTATTTTGTTCCGTTATCAGCCAAAGTCAGGGAAGCAGAGGGTTACCATCAAATTACATAATGAAATGTTGAAAGAAGGTGAGTAAAATTAGGACGATGTACCAGCAGCGTTCCCTTCCGACAATCTAGGAGTGACCGCTAATGCCATTGCTCTTCCCCATAACGACTCATTTCCCAGAAGCAGATTGTGTATACACAGGATGATCTGCTGTCGGAGACTAGGATTTTTGTATTTGCACAATCGATCCAATTAGTAATAGGCGGCACATTGACACCACCAGACCTTATAGTTACTATGAACGCTCAATAGCGATGATCTATGCAATTCTCGGGCCCTGTAAAGGGCCCTTTAGTGTGGTCTTCCTTAGGGCATTGGTCTGCAGAGCTAAAACTCCCAGAATGCTCTGAGTTTCGTGTTCAGACTGATGAACCACCATCAATGAACCCCCACTGATTTGGAAAGATGCTATCTCATCACAGACAAGGCTTTTATTAAGTGCTCAGGGGAGACGTGAAGCTAACTTTTCCGTGAGAGTTAAGCATTGGCTGCTCATTCTTACTCCAGTGGGTAACGCAGGATAAGCAGTATTAAATGGCAGGCACTGAGACAAATAGCTATCAATATAATGGATGGACAGTCAGAGTCCACCAGATCAAGAGCCACGGGTTGTCAATGGGTCTCTGTAAATGGCTCATAAAAAGGGGGGGGCTCTATAGGGTGTATCAACCACTCCTACAATGACAGAAACATGACCCCTCCTTACATTATGGAACAATAACTCCCAATTTCCCCAATATGGAAGCATTGAAGATGCCAATCTTCATGAACTTACTTCAACATATATTGAGGGGGGGTTGTGCTCGCCTCCAAATTTGTCCAGGAGGGCTTCAATGTGCTCTTGCGTTAACTTAATCATCTGCTTGATATTCCAGATCTGCAAAAGAGAAAAAAAAGGATTAAGAATTAAGCAACACAACCATGAGAAAAGTTTGTTACATGGTCCTCTGTATAATGCATGGACATGTCTGGTCCTCCAGAGCAAGAGACCTTCTTTGTAACCAATGTCCCGATTAGGTGAACTGCCTCTATTAACTAGAATTACCTAATAGATATTTTTTTTAAAAAAAGTTTTCTAAGGCTGGTGTCACACATAACTTTTGATGGCAGTGATTGAGCCAAAGCAGAAGTCCATCCTTTATATTTCTCATTCCTTTCCAACCCACTAGCCTCCTGGATCCACATCTGACTTTGGGCCAATAAACTGTATTAAACTGCCCCAAAAAGCTGCATGAGACACCACCTTAAACCAGTCAACCTCTTAGGGCACGTTCACCAGAGCTCTCCCTATCACAGCTCAGGAGGCAGATGCAGGATGAGACTGAGCATGTGCGGCCATCTCAGTGAGCAGGTCAAAGTAGTAAGAAAAAAAAGCAAACAGCAGGTGGTGCTATACAGATACATTTTATTTAATAACTCAGTGGCTATGCTAAATTGTTCATTAAATGCAATTACAAAAGGATTCAGATCCAGGTGCTGGATGAAAACTCTTGAATATTTTTTTGGTTGGACAACCCCTTTAAGAACCAGTAACATTTGGGACATTATAGGGTGTATTAGAGAGACATCAGGGGTAGATTCCAGCACAGGGTACACCCACCATCAAGGTGCTTCTCTGTATTTAGGGGTAGAGAGGGTTTCTGTAGAAACGCCACCCCCCACCATGCGAGGGCCCATTTTGTGATTTTTCAAAACATATATAATTTATAACAAGTTTTTTTTGGGGGGGGGGGAAGGGAGTCAGTATGATTAGGATGATACCAAATTTAAATACCGTATTTTTTGCTTTATAAGATGCATTTTTTTCCCCCGAAAGTGGGGGAAAAATGGCTGTACGTCTTATAAAGTGAATATTAGTGAGTGCTTCCATTATGGAAGCGCCCACTGGTATGTATTAGGTGCCAGGAGCTGGGAGCAAAGCGCTGCAAGTGCTTGTGATACTCACCCTCCCCGTCTTCCCGGCCGGTGCTCCACTGTCCTGACCCTGTACAGCGTCAGGACGTACTGCACGCTCTATGACCTGACGCTGCATGCAGGTGACAGAGTAGCGCAGGCTGGGAAGACGGGGGGCGCGCGACTTCGGACGGAGGTGGAGAGGAGCTGCGGCGCAGGACAGGTAAGAGGAGGTTTTATTATGTTAATCTGATCTGAGTTCTGATGGGGGTCTAACACTGAGGGCTGATTGGGGGTCTCACATGGAGGCCTGATTGGATGTCCTGATAAGGGGGTCAGATATGATGTTCTGATATGGGGTCTGATGAAAAATATTTTTTCTTATTTTCCTCCTCAAACCCTGGATGGGTCTTATAAAGCGAAAAATACGGTAGTTTTTTCTTTTCTTTTTACTAAACAATTTGTTTTTGTGTGGCCACATTCCAAGACCCATAACATTTTGTGTGAGGGCTTGTTTTTTGCAGGACGACTTGGAGTACAATTTGGTCCCATGTCTGATTACATTCTTTTCTGTTTTTTGCAAGTGAGATGACTATAAAACAGCAATTGTTTGTTGGTTTTTACAGCGTTACTGAACTGAAGACAACGGAATGCTCCTGAAAGCATTCCGTTCCGTCTTCAGACCGGAGAACAAACCGCAGCATGCTGCGGTTTGCTCTCCGGTCCAGGCATCCGCACCAAGACGGATCCGGAATGACCCCCAATGGAAGTCAATGGGGACGGATCCGTTTGGTGTGGACACACCAGTAATCCGGATCTGTCCTCCATTGATTTCCAATGGGGGGTCATTCCGGATCCGGCATACATACACACAGACTACATACAAACAAACATACAGACATACATACAAACATACAGACATACATACATACATACTCACATACTCCCGGGACGCCGGCAGCAGGTCTTCACGCGGCTCCTGCACGCTGCGATGACGTTTCCCCACTGCGCCCAGCAGAGGGCGCTGTGGGGAATCGTCATCACTGCGCGCAGGAGGCGCGTGAAGACGTTCTGCCGGCGTCCCGGGAGTATGTATGTATGTCTGTATGTTTGTATGTATGTCTGTTTGTAACTCATGTGACCGATAATATATTGAGTTTATAGCACCGGTCATTACAGATGCAGAGTATCTTCTTATCTTTTTTTTTTTTTTTCAATGGAATTTTTTTAATCCCATTTGCTTTGGAAAACATTGACTACAGCAGGGATGCCAACCTGAGGTTCTGCAAAACTACAACTCCCAGACTGCCTACAGCAGAGCATGGTGGGAGTTATAGTTTCACAACAGCTGGAGAGCCACAGGTTGGCCATTCCTGGACTACAGCATCTGAGAGGTTAAGCAGCTCATTAGAGGTCAAGTGATTAGATGAGCAAGTGCTCATCTTCTCACCAGCGCTCTGAAGCCCCCCCAAGTCATATATGACAAAGAAAGAGCAGGTATGCTCCATGACTGATATGGAGGGAGATAACATGAAAGGTGAATGTCTAAAACCATACAAGGACAGGAGGAAGGTCTGTGGTCTTCCTTCTTACCCTCCATGCTGCCTGTTAATCCCTCTTCAGCCTCCCATACTATTATAATTAGGGATGAGCAAAGCAAGCTTTGGATCCTAGATCCGAAGTCGCTTCGCTCAAAACCTTGTTTTAATGCTGTATGGAGATCTGTCTTCTCTCCCCCTAAATCGGTCACAGAAAGCCATGTCCGCTGGCTCTAGGGACTGGGGGTGAGAAAAGCCTCAGGTCAGTCAATTTGTTGCTGCAGCTCATGTCCAAGTGTGGAGCCATAGACGAGGAAGACATCCCTGCCTCCGTTCAGACCCTGCGCTGGACAGAGAGCCAGAAAACCGGATGTCTGGCCACCCCAACTCCGCTGAAGGGAAACCACTAGGCATGTACCTCTTGGAGTAATCTCTGTTCAGCGACAGTTGACCCTGGTGGGTCAAGTAGAATCGATTTGTGGCAACAGAGGGGACAGGCAAAATCGTGGTCAATGGAGAGGCTAAGATCAGGGCAATGTGGTTAACAGGCGTAAGGTTAGGGCAGGCAGGTAGCACAGGGTCAATACAGTCAGGCAGAGGTACAGTCAGAAAATAAAATAGCATGAATAGCAATCTAAAGTACCTATTGCTTGGGCACATCCCACAAGCAAAGGCCGTTTAAATACCCTGGTAAGGCCACCCATAGGCTGGCAGACTAGAATGCCCCAGAGCTGAACATTTAAAAGGCTATGTACATCTTTAGGAGCATTTTTTTTTTTATTATTGCATTGTACTCATTTTGAGCTAACAGTCTTTTTTTTTTAAATTAGCCTTACTTAAAAATATGGAGTCCTTTTTTCTGTACAGAGCTGAGATACTGTAGTAGCAGCCTGTGGACATTGTCTTTTCCGTCATTTTGGGAGCTGACAGGCTCCTTATCTCTGCTCTTTTACATTATTAACATAACACTCCTTACAGCTCAGTTCTATCTTATTGATAAGAGTGTGACTTAAATAAGTGTTTATGACCTCTTAGAAAATTAGAGATCAGGTTTATTAGATGATGGGCAGAAAGTAAAAGTGAAAGTACCAGTCACGCAGTTAACCCTTTGTGACAGAATGACTATTTTTTTTATAAGGCCAATTGAAAATATGATTTTTAGCCAAAAAGGAGTAAAATGCAAATCATAAAAAATTGCCTCCAAAGGTGTACATAGCCTTAAAGGGAACCTGTCATCAACTTTATGCTGCCCTCACTGAGGGCAGTATAAAATAGTGACAGAAATGCTGATTTCAGCGGTGTGTCACTCATGAGCTAAAAGTAAATGGTTGCCGAGAACCAGCATCATAATCATTGCAGCTCAGGCCTTTAAAAGAGTCAAATCTACCAGAGAAGAGTCATGGTTATTCCTATTCTCCTGCTCTCCCGCCCATCTGCTGATGATTGGCAGTTCTCTCCTAGAGAGAAAACTAAGTAGAAGACTGTCAATCAGCAGGTGGGCGGGGAGAACAGGAATTCATGAGTAACCAGGACTCTTCTAATGAAGATTTGACTCTTTTCCAGGCCTAGTCTGCAATGTTTGTGATGTTGGTTCTCGGCAACCACTTACTGTTAACTTATAAATGAGAGACCGCTGAAATCAACTCACCTATCTCTACTTTATTCTGCCGTTAGTATGGGTAGCATAAAGGTGATGACAGGTTCCCTTTAAAGACCCAGTAGAAGCATGTGCCCTACGGGCAGACAGAGGCACTGCAAACAAGGAGAAGTCCGAAGCCTAGTGTGGAGTGTTGAGAGCAACACTATGTGGACGGCCATGCCCACTGGGAAGGAGCAGAGACAAGCACATCAGCAGCTCCGCATCAACAGGACACTGAAGAACGAGGTCAGGTAAGCGTTCCAGCAGCCATAACTTCAGGGAGATACTGGCTGTATGGACCACAAGTGTGACAATAAATGCTGACCTAGATCATGACTTTGAAGACTGTTTGGGCTTCGGCCCCCTTCCTGCTTGATTGAACCCTGTCTGGGATGATCAGCGGAAGTGTGTGTGGGGGGCTTTGAGGGGAAATTAAATACTCATCTCCCCCTCCCAACACTTCTAAAACTCAAGTTTTAATATGAAAGCCTTGGAATGACATTAATAGAAGACTATTTGCACAGATGTTCGTTCGGTTGTGCGTAGAAAGACAAGTACCCTTGATCTTTGTTATGCACGATAGGAATCACTAAAGGATTAAAGGTCAATATAAATAAAACTGAAGCCAAAGAGACATCTCGTCATGTTTAGATCTGCAGAATGGAGGGAACAGAAAGCAATAAACACATTTATCATGGAGCAGTCTCATCCTGAGAAGTCCACACACACACAACTAGCCCTAACAGAGAAGGAGCATTTACACAGGAACCGTGCTTAAACCCCATAACCCAGTGCACGTATCCAGTCCTGCTTAAGAAAGTACCAATCGTCCTTGGTGAGACCCAACAAGTAGGGAGTTATTATGGCAACGGACCCTGGGAAAAGTATGCAGAACCTCTCTCATGTTACTTATTTGTGGCTATCCATGTCGTGTTTCAAGGCTCTTCGAGGGCTTGTCTTAAGAAGACATCCCTGTCAGAGAGAGGTAGGGACCTCTTGGGTGGACCAGGTCCATCTAGTAACAGACAGCCATTACTTGAATGACAATGCTGCAATGCAAGCGTCTGGCCAGAAATGGCTTCCCCCAGGGATAACTGACTGTGTCTGTGCCTGGAATTGTGGACAGAAAACATGAATTTAAAGGATATGTCCATATATTTGTTTTAATCTACAATAATTAAAAAGATTGAAGCAATTTCCCAATTAGTCTAGATTAAAAAAAAAAAAAAAAAAAAAAACAAACTACCCTTTTTTGTGTCTACAGCTCCTATGAAGACTTGTGTGTCTCCATGGTTACAGACTACAATCTCAATCTCTCCCACTGATAAATGGGCATATGAACGCAGGATCAGATTATTAGGGATTTGTTTATGGTCTGAAACCATCAGACCACATCGTTCTGCATAGGAGCTGTATACACAATATCCTGAGAGACTGCAAAAATATACATTCCCTTTACTATGACAAACGTTTTCATTTTTACAATTTAAAAGGGAACCCCAATCCTTCAGAATAGGCCATGAATATGTGATTAACGGGGGTCACTTCAATGGGAGCACTGCTACAGTAACCAGCTCCATCCACTACACAATAGACAGCGCTCAGCAGGGTGCTGGACCCCACCAATCAGATATTGAAGGCCTCCCTGAAGATGGGCCATTAATAAAAATAATAAAAAAAATGGAAAACTTTTTTGTAATAACATTTAGGGCAGATCACTAGGAAAGGACATCACTATCTGATCGGGGAGGGTCTGAAAGTTGGGACCCCCACTGATGCCTACAACAAAGGAGCCAGAATTGAATCATTACGAGCAGCCAACTTCATGCGTGAGATGAAATGGTTGAGTTCCTCAGATTCCTATGGGCCATCCTCACACACCGGCCCAATGAGACTAACCAGCTAAACTAGTTCCACGCTGCAGGTTTCAGGCCCTGCAGCATTGCGGGCGTCATGGGGATTAATAGTTTCTACATGCCACCTGCCAAGTGGAACAAGACATATTAACAGGTGAGAAGTGTCCTTTATGCTTGGAGAATACACCGACCAGCCATAACTTTATAACCACCTGCCTTATATTGTGCAGGTTCACCTCACCAGAATAGCTCTGACCACTAAGACATGGACTTCACAAGACCTCTGAAGTTGTCCTGTGCAGAGGTAGCAATAACGCCTGTACAAGCGTCATAGACCATGTTCAGGTGATTTTACTCCTTGAAAAAAGTCTAAGGCTTACCACTACGCCTTAGACTTTTTCCTGCCATTCATCAGCGAAGCGAGCGCTGTGAACGGCACAGGCAGCGCAGCGATGCTGCCTGTGCTTGATACAACCAATAACAAAGCTCCATACATAAAGGAGCTTTGTTATTGGTTGGTTTGAGCGGGCTGCCAGACCATTGAGCATGCTGCTCTGTAGTGAGGGGGAAGAGTCCTGCAGCTGCACACATTCTTTACCAAAGCGCCTGGTGGGGGAAGGGGTCTTGGGGGCAGTTTGCTTTAGCGGGGGGTCACAGCCTAGGGACCCCCCAGTAATCCCTATAACAAGGAGTCTGAAGTCTCAGCCGAGAGCTGCTTCCCCTCACTGCTGAGCGTGGTACTGAAGACAGCTTCCATAGAACGTCTATGGGACCGTCCTCACTACTGTGCTCAGCAGTGAGGGGAAGCAGTGCTCGTCTGAGGCTTCAGACTCCTTGTTATACAGTTCAGCAAGGGGGTATAAAAAAAAAAAAAAAAAAAAAAAGTGCTTTCTTTTTCAATGTTAGACCCCCTGTCTGGAGTTTATCAGCCCCTGTGTGAGGAGACATGCTGTTTTTTTTTTCTATCTAAGGCTTCATACACATGGCCATTACCCATATTGCAGCCTGCAAACAGCAGGTCCGCAATATATGGGTACCGGTTGTGTTCTCACCGTATCACGGATGCGGATCCATTCACTTGAATGGGTCTGTAATACAGATAGTCCGGTGTGTAACGGAAGCAGGGGTGCCGATGGATCACAAACCCATTCAAGTTTAATGGGTCTGGATCCATCTGCAGAATCCGCATGGATGTTTCCCGTGCATGTAACACCTGTGTGCATGAGGCCTAAATCGTACAGAATCCTAAAGAAGAAGTTTGGAGAAACTGATGGTAGGGGTGGTTATTTCCATGGTACTGTATGTTGGAGAAGCTGACCGGAGGGGGTGGTTATTTACATGGGACTGTATGTTGGAGAAGCTGACCGGAGGGGGTGGTTATTTACATGGGACTGTATGTTGGAGAAACTGATGGAGCGGTGGTTATGGGACTGTATATTGGAGAAGCTGACCGGAGGGGGTGGTTATTTCCATGGTACTGTATGTTGGAGAAGCTGATGGGAGGGCACGTTCACACCGCCACTATATATTTCTGTTGTTCTGCTCTGTTAGATGAACAGAACAACGAAAATAACGGATCAGCACATAACTGACAGGAACAGAGCTGAGCAGACTCCACTGACTATAACGGAGTCTGTTCAGTTTTTGTTCAGGATCTCGTCTTTTTATCGAAGTCCTACAAACGAGGCTTTTTTGTCTGGTCTTTTTGACAGAATCTGAAACAGAAGTCCCGAACGGAGTCTCCAACGCAGTTGTGAGCAAGTGTAGGCCTATATATTATGTATTTGAATTACCGCAAATTTCGTACTCCTCCTCAGCTAAAAATACTCCTCAAAAATGGTCAGAGGAGTATTTTTACTCTTCCGGAAAAAATGTAGTGCGACCTCTGGCTGCATCTATCCCGCAAAATTGCGGGCCAAAACAGAGTGTCTTCAGCTGCCAAGCGCACATGTAACAGGTCACCCAGTTTCATAGGTACAAATCTGCTGACAGACGGCCTTTAAGATTACCAGCGTACGTAGCAGATTAAGCGCATTTTCTTCCCAGATTCCCAACTGGAAAAGCCGCGACGTAGTATATTACCAACAAAGTATATGAGGTTACACCACTTTCATGTAAACTTTGCACATTTTTTCTGAAACTGACATGCCGTCCAGATTTCCAAATCCACATCATGTCAATTATGTTTGCGGTTTTAGCGGTGGATTTCACCCTTTTCAAAGGAAGGGCGAGAGCTGCGGCAAAGCTATCAAATCCGCACCAAAAACTGCAATTAGAAATTGTGGTCTTTGGTATAGTGTGGATGCAGAAATGCACATAAATCCGCACTGGAAATTTACGTGGATCTTCTGCGTCTTTTTTCCCAAGGATCCACGCACAGGGTATTACCAGTCTTAGGGGTGCATGACATCACTTCTGAAAGGGGTGCCCTAGGTCCCGATGCCTGCATACCCAATCCTAAGTTTAGAGCCCATGGTCAGCTACACATTATACACCATGGGGCTTGGTTATTAGGACACTGTATGGTACACCATAAGGATAGGGTGTCAATAGACGATACTACACATGACATCATCCAACCCAAGGATGGCCTCGACTCACTCTCAGTTGGGGGACCTCCTCTATGAAATCCAGGTGACCCAAAGGAATATAAAAGCTCTCGGTCTGATTGGAAGCTCCATGGTGGATGAACCTTGGCTACACGCTCATCTAATCATCATTTTGTTGTTTTTTAATAGGCAGAACACAAACTGTTCCAGTCTGAAAAATGATCATCAAGCAGGTTACCTGATGCTGACATATCTTTTTACAGCTGGTGTGACTACTATGGAAAGGCTCATGAACCATCAGTCAGACTGACATGTGGACACTTGGTATTTGCACTGGGGCGGCACGTTTTAACACTCTGTGGGTATTAAGGTGCTACTGAGCCACAGACAGACATTCAGCCATGGAGCTAATTCATGACCAGATCTGTCAACAGATGCTTGATGACTGTTTCAAGGTGAGCAGCACACAGACTGAAACTTAACCCCTTTAAGCCAATTTTCACAAAAATATTTTAGTTTTTCGCCTCTGCACCTTCCAAAAAGCCATAACTTTTTAATTTTCTGTTGATATAGCTGTAAGGGCTTGTTGTTTGCCATATTCAACAACCTATATGTAAATATTCTATGTATTTTTAATAAACAGGTGGATGGGTTCCTGGATATCATTTTAAGAAGTTACTCCATGAATTCTACTTCCTGTCTTGACTCTTCCACTTCCTCTTACTCACTCAGTCAGACCACCACTGCGGCCATGGAGATCCCCCTGTAGTAATCAATGCTTATCTGTGGACATCTTTATCCAGGCCTATCAGGAGAACAATAGAGCTGTCACTCTTATCCCAGGTCTACATCAATGATTATGGGGATTTCCTTTCAGACAACATCTTCCCTTCACAACAGCAGTAAACTGATAATGGATTACTTCTCTATTTCGGAGATTTATTGGTATTTCGGGGTACATACTTCTTTTTGATAATTTTTTAGGCTATTTACTAGTAACACTGGTTAGAGATGATCTGTGCAATTGTCAAGCAGTGTAAAGGGCCCTTAAGATATGGCCACCATGCAAGATACAGAGTAGATTGTTAGCAGCAAGCTGGGCCATGTGGCTGTACCCTTAAAGTGCACCTGTACTAGTAATAGTGACATTTCAAAGGTTTTGATTGGTAGGGGTCTGAGTACTGAGACCCCCACCACTCACTAAAACAATGAAGCATAATAGAGAGCTAAAACACAAGCACCATTTCTTCTGTCCTCACTGCTGGAGATGGACTCGAGACAGAACCATAGGTTTTTCCATTGAGCTTCTGTGTGAGCAAGACACCCACCGCTTAGTACCTTTGATTTCTCACTGACATTTCAAAAGTTTCAGGCTTTAAGATGACAATACTCATTACATAAATTGACCATGTGTATGGCGATGTTTTCACTCCACCAACTGCAGATATTGGGGGAAAAGAAGGAACGAAAATGTTGGAATTCAACATAACCCATTCAGATAAGCCACCTGCAGATATAACTAGCAGCATCATCCCCTCGTCATGTCTGGTGTGGAAGGAATACATGTCGGCCACACAAGTATTCACCCAATAGTAATCTAAAGTTCTTTTACTGTGTATCAAACACGACATAGACATATGAAAATGTCATCACTGGGGTTGAAGGAGCCCAGAAACCCTAATTTCACATCAAAGAGTCCTGCAAGCTAAATAATGCTCTTAAAACCTACAGCGAGTTTGTTGGAAATATCCATCACTAGGGACAACTTGAAAAGCTTCAGGGACCAAACCAATGATGGTTGACTCAACGTTAAGGTGGGTTAAGAAACCAAGATGGACGAGACGATGGAAACCATTTAACTAAACGCCATTTAGTATTGATAACTATATTCAGATGGGGTTCTTTCTGCTCCTCAACTACATATCCTGTAATTATCATGTACAAGTTCTGTATTATTCTAGACATTTTAGGAGAAGATCCCACTCATTTGAAAATGCAATTAAAACATGAAGAAACCAAACACTTGAAGTCTGGAAAGAATGGCAGGTATCAAACACTTCATTGAAAAGCAGTATTCATATGGTCATCACCGAGGTTCAGATTTGCTGATACCAATACTCCACCTTCTTAGGGGATGTTCTGCGTTGGAGGATCCATTGGTTTCAGTTATGTGCCAGATCTGTAATTTCTGTTATTTTCATTGTTCTGCTCCTCTAATGGAAATAACCAGCGGTGATGTGAACATGGCCTTACTGGTTGCCACTTTCCTTGTTTTCCCACATCACTTCCAAACAACTTCTCATGATGTGTGTCATCTTATACCGCACACAGAAGATAACATGCTGGTCTGGTCTTTCTTCAACTGCAAGATTCAAGCTTCCTTTGGAAAGGAACATCTTGATTTCTGTCACAGTCCACAGTATCCTCAAAAAGTCTTAATAATGGAATACTACAGTAAATCATACTGGTAAGTTAACCGGTGAGAATACAAGTCAGAGATAGACAGGCAAGGTAGACTGACCACAGAAGACATGGACTTCAATCATCTTAGTTCTCTTGACCCTCACAGAGAATATAGACAGTGGATGTCAATGATATCAATGACAAATACAGCCTTTACTGCACCCACATGTGTGGTCAGCCACCTCTCTCTATGGGGCATATTACATCTAGACAGCTTCTTGGTCTTCAGAAGTTCTCATTTCAGTCACACAAGGCAAGTTTCCCCATGATGACATTTTATTAAAAGACCTCAAAGCTGAACACACAACCTCCTAAGTGGAGACAAGAGTCCCAGCAGTTGGCACTTCTAAACCGAGCCTTACTCCCAAGTGCCAACTGATCTCTGAGGGAGTATCTGTGGAGGCAACATGGATACGAAAAGGAATGCAGCCTCATAACGGAGAATAATTCTGCCACACACTACCTGTAACGTGCAAATGTGGCTGCCACCTGCTCATGGCTCTGAAAACCGTAAGCTTATAATTACATGACAATGGCGGCAGAATCTGCCCAACCTCTCTGTCTGGTTTGCTTATACCTGTTATGACCCAAATGACCAGCTTTTTGTTTTGCTCCTCTGCCTTTCACGAGCTATACCTGTCAGAGGTCTAGTTTATGCAGGAGAAATAGCTTTTTTGGGGAGTACATATAGAGTACTGTGTACATTATATGATTATATTTTGGTACAAATTTAGAAAAAAAAATGTTGGCGTTAATACAGCCCCAAAAGCTTTCCCCTGTCTCAGGAGTATCCAACGTTCTCCACTGACATAATATCTAGGAGCAGCTAAAGAAGTAGAATAAACTCAACTACGTCTGTATTTTGGATGTACAGCTCAAGTCATTCAAGGAATCACTGATGATCGACATTTATCAAATCAATCTGCCAAAAATCCAGGGAAACAGCCTGCAAAGGGTTCGATGAATGTTCTTTTAGAAGGTTCTGCATCAGAAGCATTCTCAGCAGAAAAGTGGAGGGTTGTAAATGTTCCACTATTCGGCATCCATCAATGGTCGGTATTTTTACCCATTTCTTCCAGCAGTCATACTTTTCACTACACAGAAATACATGATACTTCTCAAGTGTTTCATAAACCTTACAGTAACATTGCAGATCCAGTTCAATGTCTACACCAAGCTCCCTCTAGTGGCGGGGATGGGAAGTCTTCTGTCTGAAAAATGGAGCCACAATCGGCACAGGATTTTTGCACGTGTGCTAATCTACTTTATGCATTCATACTTTTCTACAACATCGCAAAGTAAGAATATGATAGCTCATGGAAATCCATGCTTTTACATGCCCCCAAGAAGACAACTGTCATAACCTAAAGACCTCAAAATTGTAACGCTATCACAAAAACATTTTACAGCTACCAAGATATTATAAAAACCTAATGGGTTATCCCTTTCAGGTGAATGGGACCTTGCTGCTGTACCAGGTACAGCCACAACCATAAGAATGGCGCTGACCAACTGAAAGTGGTCTCAGGAGTCCAGAACACCCCTTTAAAAGGGCTTCTTCGGGAGTTAAGAAAATGAAAATACTTAAATATTATTATAAATATATTCCCAATATTAGTTATAATGGGTCGATTTTTTTCTAGGGAGCAATCATTAGGAGAAATAAAATGGCTGCCGTCCTATTAGTACACACAAAACCTGTCCTAATCACACAGGAGGACAAGTTACTTCACAACACTGAGGTAAAGAGCTGCCTCATCCTCCTCTCTGCTTGTCAGGAATGATCCCGAATACTGCGGATAAAAACTTCAGCTGAATCTCTGTAGGAATGGAGTTCATGAGGAGACATGAAGTACAGAGAGGAGGTGGGGATATGGATAATGAGCGGCAGCACTTGTATACAGTCACCATTACCATTGCCCCACATTACCACAGTCTGTCCTGTCCCTCCTTTCTGTACTTCAGCTGAATCTCTGTAGGAATGGAGTTCATGAGGAGACATGAACATCTTATCCGCTGTATTCGGGATCATTCCTGATGGTAGAGCAGAGAGGAGGATGAGGCAGATCTTTTGCGCAGTGTTGTGAAGTAACTTGTCCTCCTGTGTGATTAGGACAGGTTTTGTGTGTACAAATAGGACGGCAGCCATTTTATTTCCTGTGATTGTTCCCCAAACAAAACGAGCCATTATAACGAAAAGTATTTGGGAATATATTCGTAATATTTAGGTATTTTCAACAAATTAATTTTCTTTATTCCTTTAAGGGCAGGATAAGAAAGTATCTCAGCTGTATTGCAAGTAAACCTCAGACAAGAAGTAACTGCCCTGAACACTCAGCAATGGATATGAACAAGAACTAACCTCATGCCGAACCAGTTTTTCAAGAGCTCAATGATCAAAACCTCTAAAGCTGCAGTGCTCTTGGTTCACTCGGATCCCAGCACCTTGGGCGTGAGGTACAAGACTCGTCAGAATGACAAATGGTCAAAATCTTAATCACAACTATTAGCAAATCCTTTTATGGATGAAGGCTCAGAGCCGTGTACAAGTGACAATGTAATCTATGACCTGGGGGATATAAACCAATCATGGAAGGGATCAAAATATCTTATTGTTCAGGCAATGTCCTGACCAAGTACTGGGGACACAAGGGGTCAGTGCTCAGAAGAGTACTGTCGCTCTCTCGTCATAGCGGTTAGTGGGCTCCTGGCACTATGCACTTAAAGGGGTATTCCAGTTACAACAAGTAATTCCCTATCCACAGGATAGAAGATAATTATCAGTTTGTTAAAGGGGTTAGAGAAAGTACTCCCCCTTCCACATGATAGGCAATAACAATTAGATCATTGGGGATCCTACCACTGGGACCCCCGCAGATCACAAGAACGGGTGCCTTATACCTCATGGAGAGCGGCCAGACGGCCATTTCTATGGGCGTTCTGAAGACAACAGAGGACAGCGCCCATAGAAATGAATGGAGTGGAGGCTCCGTTAATGGTGGGGGGGCTCCACTGTGTACTAGGCCTCTGTTCTCAAGATTGGTAGGAGTCCCTGCCATGGCTCCCCCACCAATCTAATAGTTATCCGCTATCCTGTGGGTAGGGGATAACTTTATAAGGAAGATGGGAAAAGAGTCTCCTACTGAAATTCCCCAACGATCCTATGTAATCTGTGCAGGAAGCCTGCAGCGCCTCCACAGGAGAAGAGAAACATTACACATTCCTACTGAAATGAAAGGACTATCCAGGTAACATGGAGGTGCTGGGTCCTCCAGTCTCTGTAGCCACCCTCCACACTGCCTGATGGATGAGGGTCCTGAATTTACTAATAAGGAGAACACGTGTTTTCTAAATCAGTCAGTTTAATAAGGGTTAAAACTCTTGCAGGATTGTGCAATCACTGGGCTGGCGTGTGGAGTCAGCCACATTCCTGACAGCCTAGGGTACACAGCATTAGACCACCGTGCAGGGCCTGGTGTAAGCAGGAGGTCAGGACATGGCCGCTTTCTTTCAGAAACAGCGCCACACCTGTCCATGGTTGTGTCTGGTACTGCAGCTGAGGTAAATGGGACTCCACTGCAATACCGCAGACAACCTGTAGACAAGTGTGGTGCCAGAGTTTAGAAGAAAGCTGCCGTGTTTAGCTCATCCTATACCTAAATTATAAGCTGCAAAACAACAACCCCTGACATCTGGGAATTACAGCTGGAGAGGCACAGCTTGGAAGCCAGTACTGCACCCAGAGGTGATGCCACCGACCCCATGTAGGGCTGATTTGGACGTCAAATGTCGCCATCCCTCGAGTCTAGTGACGATGGGGTGGAAAAATCGACAGGTGACACTGGCTGCTCTGGCCGATAGGCTACATGTCTCAAAACGCACCTCATGCACACAACCATCCAATGAGAGCCCAGCTTTCATTCCTGCAGAGCAGCTTTGAACCTAAAAGCTGGGCTCTGATTGGTAGCTATGGGGAGTATTGAGAAGCCATTATATTAGGACATGTCATATATCACTGATCAGGTAACAAATGGCAGACATCATGACCCCCGACACCAGACCGCCTGGCACTACAGCAGACACATGGCAGAACAGCTTTTCTGGGCATTTCTGGGAGGAGGGTTTTCAAGCCCCCAAGTTTGAGCAGACCTGCAAAGAGACACATACTTACCCGTTTCCCAGCCTCACCTGCACCAGATACAGGTTATAATTTTCATGCGGATCAAAACATCCAGCGATGGTGGTGGTGGGTAGCCAATAGCAGCCCGTGATGGGCATGAGCCTCCCTAGCATTACCGGTAACTCTAGGAAGGCTCGTTCTCATCCCAGCCTACTATTGGCTGTTCCAACTAACCCCCCACCCATCGGATGGTTTGATCCACGCGAAGGGGAGATGGAGCGGTGGCCATGCGGGCATCAGGAGCAACGTGGCTGCCAGGGAGCCGGGTAAGTAACCTGTATGTGGAGCCCTGGCATTTTGGGGGGGCATTATAGGGGGTTTGATAACCCCTTTAAGGTGACAACTAACAGCTCTGCCCCAGGACTGAATATCATCTCCATACAATGGCATGACAGGGAAATAAAGCAGAGGAGCACAATACATAATATCAGACTAAATGTCATGACATGACCACAACCGCACTTAAACATGAAACAATGTCATGATATATGAAGCTTCAGAATACTACACATAACATTCTGTACAATAATAAGGCCAGAATACCACAATGTCACGATATGCCTGTGAGCAGTGTAGCAGCTTATCGTGATATGGCAATATTTATTCTATCCCCTGCATTATACTTTCATGGCACATGCATGTACAAAACAGAATGTCATGACAACACATAGGCTTGTCACAAAAACAAGACTATCATGTCATGACATACAAATATACTAAAATACGACACGAGATACAACATTAATATATCACTAACAAACCCCCCGTTCTAATGTCAGGACATAAATGCAGCATCATGGTTCCACAATATAATACTGACATAAGACATAACAGCAACTTCACTGGCACAATAGCAACAGAGACTGCAGCATCATGACATGCACAAAAAAATGAGATATTATGAAATATAATGAGATAGGAATAATATCATGACCCACATACAAAGCTACAATGGCATGACATACTGTCAACAGACTGAATACTTCAATATGAGGACATACACTGACCAGCACTACACTGTCATATCTGCACATGAACACGTCCTATACACCTATTATGTCATGACTTATACAGCAAACCATACAAACAATGTCACGATAGCATCTGAGACACACAATGCTACACTGTGACAGACGCATAATACATATAATGAAAGATGTCACAGACAGGCAAATCGTGACGGCACATCCTCGCCGCTGACGACACTGACATTTCACGACACACAAGTGCTCAGTAACCCCCTATGTCACGACGTGCACCGACATTGTATGTGTGGAGCATCTGACAGAGAGGTCCCCGCTGGGTTAGGGGGGTGCTCTCCTCTGCATCTCCCACAAGCTGCCGCCTTACCTCCTCCGGATAGCCCCCAGCCGCTGCCATCTCCCCGGCTCCGCTCAGGCTCCCGGCCTCGGACTCCAGGTCCCCGTTGAGCAGTGAGGGCCCCTCGGCCGATCCCCCGCTTAGCGCCGCCATCTTAAAGTGATCCGGAGCCGCGGGAGCGAGCACGAAAGACAGGCGGCCCAGCTGTCCAGTGCGTCACCTGAGGGAGCGGGGCCACTAGACAGCGTACGCGCTCTCGTAGCCCTTAGACCAATCTGAGCGGAGTGAGGCGTAACCAGAGCTGTGTTGTGACGTCACGCAGGGGGGAACCCTCGCTTACAGGTCCCACCCCCTACTCAGGTGCAGTGAGCGCGTCCCCGCTGCGGCTCTGACGTCATTGTACCCTGCGGCCGTGACGTAACGGTTCTCTACTATGCTTCCTGAGTGAGCATAAGATGTGGATAGATGATTCCACAGCAGATAAACCCATGGCAGACAAGAGTATAGAGAGAGGGTTTTATGAGTCAACATAGTCTCCATTTCACGTTTATTAGGTAGTCAAATTATTATATGAAGATTGATAGAATTAATACTTCCATGCTGACACACAATCGTTTTTTTTATTACCTGATGTACTATAGATTTGGTAGTAAAAAATACATTGTTAAATGCCCCCGGTAAATACGTATAACAGCCTATCTAGTATACAACTTATACTATTACAATACCAGTATCTATGTATTAGAATTTATCTACTATAATACTGCCTCCTATATATAAGGATATAACTACTATAATATTAGTATCTATGTACAAGGCTATATCTAATATAATATTAATAACTATGTACTAGGCTATATCTACTATAATACTGCCTCCTATATATAAAGATATAACTACTATAATACTGCCTCCTATATATAAGGATATAACTACTATAATATTAGTATCTATGTACAAGGCTATATCTACTATAATACTGCCTCCTATGTACAAGAATATAACTACTATAATACTGCTCCTATGTACAAGAATATAAGTATAATAATACTGCACCCTATGTACAAGAATATAACTACTATAATACTGCTCCTATGTACAAGAATATAACTACTATAATACTGCCCCTATGTACAAGAATATAACTACTATAATACTGTCCCTATGTACAAGAATATAACTGCTATAATACTACCCCCTATGTACAAGAACATAACTACTATAATACTGTCCCTATGTACAAGACTATAACTACTATAATACTACCTCCTATGTACAAGAATATAACTACTATTTATTATACACACGTATATAGCGCTACTATATTCCACAGCACTTTACAGACATTAGTATCACACGGTACCCAATGAGCTCACAATCTAAGTTCCCTATCAGTATGTCTTTGGAGTGTGGGAGGAAACCGGAGAACCTGGAGGAAACACACGAGGAGAAGATACAAACTCCATGCAAATGTTGTCCTTGGTCGCAGACAAACCCAGTGCTGCAAGGCACCACTACTAACCACTGAGCCACCATGCTGCCCATACTATACTAGCAGTTCCAGTCGCCAGCTTGGACCCCGGGGCATGGAGAGTGCAGGACTGCACCGATGTTGCAGATAAGTGAAAACGTCTTTATGTTTCAAAGGTTATTTATTGAAGTTTTGAAACAGTATATCATAAAATACAACAAAAGAAAAAGGAAAAAGAATAGGACATTCCAATAAGTGTACAAATATAGGTACATAGGAAAATCTGGGGGTTACTTAGTCATGTAAATCACTGGTCAGGTGCACTGGATACAAATAACACAACACTTCACATGGGTGAGTTGTCTATAAGGTAATACAATATCGAAAATCAGTAGAGTAAGAAGAGGACAATCAGGGCTCCCAGAACTTTTCAAAGGCGGCAAATGTATCTGTGCGGATTGCATTAAAGGGTTATTCCCATCTTCGACAATGGGGGCATATCACTAGGAAAAACTTTTTTCTACTTTTTCTTTTTTTTTTTTAGCCACTCTAGGTGACTATTAATAAGCAATCATTAGATTATCATTTGCATGCTGTAATGGATTTTTATCAGCAGGCCTGTATTGTTATATACCAGTGAGCAGGCTCCAGCCTGTCACTGCAATGGAACAGCTTCCCCGATCTCAGCCTGAGTAATCTGTTACTGGAGCAGGAGTATGCGACTCCTGCATTTTCACCATTCAGTTGCAGTGGTTACCTTTGGCGTTATCGTCGATCGCAAACATTGCTTCCTTTGCACATTTACTGGGGGGAAGGGGGAACAGCGCTGGCAGGAAAAGTGAACCATTGGTTCCCTGCCCCGCCACTCCGGTGCTTTTCTGTAGTGTAGGCAGAGAGATTACATCATTGCACAGCCTGCGGCGTTCCGCGGGAGCCAACCCAAAAGAGACTGGGACCTCCAGATTGCTGCATAATGGGACTGAGGACAGGTGAGAATTATAAAAGGGGGTGTATGCACTATCTGTATTCAGGGGGCACAGTCGGGGACGCTCAATGGTACTTATAAATATATACTGGGAGCACAGTCAGAGGCGCTCTCTCTCTCTCTCTAGTGAGTACACCCCTGACATTTTTGTAAATATTTTACTATAACTTTTCATGGGACAACACTGACAATATGAGACTTTGATACAATGTAAAGTAGTCAGTGTACAGCTTATATAGCGGTGTAAATTTGGTGTGCCCTCAAAATACCTCAACACACAGCCATTAATATCTAAACTGATGGCAAGAAAAGTGAGTACACCCCTAAGTGAAAATGATCAAATTGTGCCCAAAGTGTCGATATTTTTTGTGGCCACCATTATTTTCCAGCACTGCCTTAACTCTCTTGGGCATGGAGTTCACTACAGCTTCACAGGTTGCCACCGGAATCTGATTACACTCCTCTATGATAGAGCTGGTGGATGTTAGAGACCTTGCGCTCCTCCACCTTCCGTTTCAAGATGCCCCACAGATGCTCAATAGGTCTGGAGACATGCCTCACCAGTCCCTCAGTTTCTTTAGCAAGGCGGTGGTCATCTTGGAGGTGTGTTTGGGGTCGTTATCATGTTGGAATACTTCCCTGCAGCCCAGTTTCCGGAGGGGATCATGCTCTGCTTCAGCATGTCACACTACATATCAGCAATTATGGTTCCCCAATGAACGGTAGCTCCCCACAGCCGGCAGCACTCATGCAGCCCCAAACCATGACACTTCCACCATCATGCTTGACTGTAGGCAGGACACACTTGTCTTTGTACTCCTCACCTAGTTGCGGTCACTCACGCTTGACACCATCTGAACCAAATAAGATGATCTTGGTCTCATCAGACCACAGGAAATGGTTCCAGTAATGCATGTCCTTAGTCTGCTTGTCTTCAGCAAACTGTTTGCGGGCTTTCTTGAGCATCATCTTTAGAAGAGGCTTCCTTCTGGGACGACAGCCATGCAAACCAATTTGATGCAGTGTGCGGCGTATGCTCTGAGGACTGACAGGCTGACCCACCCCTTTAACCTCTGCAGCAATGCTGGCAGCACTCTGCATATGATGATGAGCATGTGGACTCAACTTCTTTGGTCGGCCATGGCGAGGCCTGTTCTGAGGGGAACCTGTCTTATTAAAACGCTGGTTGTTGGCAACCTTCTTATAGCCTAGGCCAGAGGCGGCATTCAGAGCCCTCTCTATGGGCACCTGCAACCTGAAAAAAGTCCATGGTGTACCAATTTGCCTTAGATGTTTCCCACCATTGCGATAAATATATGGGTTTTGGGTTGCAGTTTGGGCACTCGGTGTCTAAAATGTTTGCCATCACATGACACCGTGGAGGGAAAATTGGGCACAATTTGGCCATTTTCACATAGGGGTGTACTCACTTTTGTTGCCAGCGGTTTAGACATTAATGGCTGTGTGTTGAGGTATTTTGAGGTCACACGAAATTTATACCGTTATATAAGCTGTACACTGACTACTTTACATTGTATCAAAGTGTCAGATCTTCAATATTGTCCCATGAAAATATATAACAAAATATTTACAAAAATGTGAGAGGTGGACTGAATTTTGTGAGATACTGTATATACAAGTGCATCTTAATAAATTAGAATATCATCAAAAAGATATTTTTTTCAGTAATTCGGTTCAAAAAGTGAAACCCATATATTATATAGGTCATTATAAACAGAGTGAACTTTTTCAAGTGTTTATTTCTGTTAATGTTGATGATTATGGCTTACAGCCAAGGAAAACCCCAAAGTCATTATCTCAGAAAATTAGAATAATTAACCCAAAACACCTGCAAAGGCTTCCTAAGCCTTTAAAAAAGGTCCCTCAGTCTGGTTCAGTAGGCGACTTAATCATGAGGGAGACTGCTGACTTGACAGATGTCCAGAAGGCTGTCATTGACAACTCCACAAGGAGGGTAAGCCAAAAAAGGTCATTGCAACACAGAAAGTTCAGAACTTTTGTTCGTTACAGGCAACTGAAGATGGAATCTGTGTTCAGCACCAGGGACAACACACTGATCTTGTAAGATAGCTTTGCATCACAGGGAATGTTCCCGGTTGTTACAGCTTACTGTGTTGATAACTTTTGAACCACAAGATATTGCAAATCTGAGTGCTGCAATTGATTTCTGAGACAATTCTGGTCTTTGATACTCTACATGACCCACTCCCCCATTGGAAAAAATTACCCTTGATCCAATATGGCAGGGCTCCGGCCCCACACATGTTGACACAGAGAACATACATACATACACACATACATACTCACATACTCCAGCCAGGGACGCCGGCAGCACGTCTTCACGCGCCTCCTGCGCGCAGTGATGACGATTCCCCACAGCGCCCTCTGCTGGGTGCAGTGGGGAAACGTTATAGCTGCGCGCAGGAGGCGCGTGAAGACATGCTGCTTGCGTCCCTGGCTGGAGTATGTATGTATGTGTATGTCTGTCTGTATCTCTGTAGCCGGATCCGGAATGACCCCCCATTGCAAGTCAATGGAGGACAGATCCGGATTACTGGTGTGTCACACCAAACGGATCTGTCCCCATGCTGCGGTTTGTTCTCCGGTCAAAAGACTGAACTGAATGCTCTTAGGAGCATTCCGTTGTCTTCAGTTCAGCTTTGTCCCCATTGACAATGAATGGGGACAAAACTGAAGCGTTTTTTTCCGGTATTGAGCCCCTATGACAGAACTCAGTACTGGAATTTAAAAACGCTAGTGTGAAAGTAGCCTTACACTGTACGTACGATTACTGTACTTTTGGATGATGATTCCTTTCTTCCTCTTGTGAGGATTATATTTCATATGTTGAAAAATGTTTAAAATTTTCAATAAAATTTGTTTAAACATAAAATTGGGGCAGAGGAGGTAAGAATCAGAGGAGCTATATACAGAAGGGGGCACAGTCAGATACACTAAAAGAGGCACAGCTAAAAGGCAGTACACTGTATATAAAGGGGGCACAGCCAATAGGCACTATATATAATTGGGGTACAGTCAAAGGAGCTGTATATACAGGAGGCACAGTCAGATGCAGTATGTATAAAGGAGGCACAGTCAGAGGTACTTTATGATAAAAGAGGCACAGCCCTATGTGTTGTAGAATGTAGAATGCTGGAATGCTGGAGGTTGCTTAACACTGCACTACACACACACAGATTATATATATATATATATATATATATATATATATATATATATATATATATAGTTGTAGTTTTGCAACCGCTGGAGGGCCACAGGTTGAGCATCCCTGGTATATAGGGTCCAATGTGTTGGCAAAGCAAGAAACTGAAAAGATTTGGGAGAAAATGTGCAGAGACAGGTTGTGGCTGGGAGATGTCAGCATGGTGGTCTGAACTGGATGGAGAACAACAACTTATTCTGCCTCTGACTGCGTATGATCAGTCCTGTAATCACCTGTATGGTCTATAGAGATGATGGGTGGTAGCATGCAGTTATGTAAAACAAAAACTCCCAGCAAATCTTTTCTACTTTTTCAGGCCTTACTGGGAGCTGTAGTTTCACATTGAACAAGCTTTTATAGCGAGGGCAGACCTGACTACTCAGATGATATCTGTATGGAACTTTTTCAAGCTGGTGATGGATATACGTACCACCTATGGTTCTGGTGCTGTATTTATGTACTGATGTTAGTGCTGGCATTGTATGTATGCAAGGAGCTTGGTTCTGGTGCTGTATTTGTGGTATGAGCTTGGTTCTGGATTTACGTTCTATGCTTAGTTCCAGTGTTGTAATTATGTAGTGGTCATGGTTCTGGTGCTGTATTTATGTACTATGCTTAGTTTGTGTTTTGTCATATGGTTCTGTCACTGTATTTGTGTTAGACGTCTGATATCTATTCACATCTGTGTTGGAGGCTTTGTTCGGGGCTCTTATCAGATTCGTTCTAAAAGACAACACAAAAAAGTTCTGCATGCAAGACTTTTTTGTCCGGTAAAGAAACAGCATCCTGAGCAGACCCCATTATAGTCAATGGAGTCTCTTCAGCTCCGTTTTGTGCTGAATCTGTCGTGTCTGTTATTTTCGTTGTTTTGCTTCAATTAAAGATCAGAGAAATGAAATGTAATAACGCTCTTGTGGATACAGTATAAGAGTAAAACCAGTATTTAGGGGATGTAAGAACGGTGCTGTGCGCTCAGTACATCTCTCCCCTTCTCTTACAGCATAGTGAATGCACCATCCACACATATGATGCACATATAGGTCTATAATTAAGTTAAAGGGGTTCTCCAGGAATTAAGAAAATAAAAATACTTAAATATTACTTTAAAATAAATATATTCTAAAATACCTTTCATTATTTATAATGGCTCGTTTCGTCTGGGGAGCAATCATTAGGAGAAAAAAAATGGCCACCGTCCTATTAGTAAACACAGAACCTGTCCTGATCACACAGAAGGACAAGTTACTTCACAACACTGAGGTAAAGAGCTGTCTCATCCTTCTCTCTGCTCTGCTGTCATGGGTTATCATCCTGATTACAGATGATAAGAACTTTAGCTGAATCTCTGGGGAATTTAGTTCATGAGGAGACATGAAGTACAGAGAGGACGGACAGGACAGACTATGGTAATGTTTTGCTGTGGTAATGCTGCTGCTCATTAGCCACACCTCACCCTCCTCTCATGTCTGCTCATCATCTCCATTCCCACAGAGATTCATCTGTATTCAGGACCATAATCCCTGACAAGCAGAGCAGAGAGGAGGATGAGGCAGATCTTTTGCGCAGTCTTGTGAAGTAACTTGTCCTGCTGTGTGATTAGGACAGGTTTTGTGTGTACTAATAGGACATCAGCCATTTTGTTTCTCCTGATTGCTCCCTAGACAAAACGAGCCATTATAACTAATGAAAGTTATTTGTGAATATATTTATTATATAATAATATTTAAATAATTACATTTTCTTAATTCCCGGAGAACCCCTTTAAGGGAGTGTTTGTGACTAGGTACTGTATATGTAGACATGCTGGCTGCACATAGGACTGCATTTTCACTGCAACAGGTTCCCTTTAATCCCTTATCATCTCATACATTAGGGGCATATAGCTACAATATGCCTCCAGTGTCTTATAGAGGTGGGATCTGCACCTATCTCTAGGATGGAGACTGCAAAGTTAAAGGGGTTGTCTCATCTTGCCTAATGGGGGCATATCGCTAGGATATGCCCCCATTGTCTTATAGGTGCGGGTCCCACCGTTGGGACCCGCACCTATATCGAGAACGGGGCCCCGCAAGGTGGTGGCTGGAGGACTCCGGTCCGGCCACCACCAAGCCGGCTCCCCATAGAAATGAATGGGAGCGCACCGCGCTTGCGCGGCCACCGCTCCTATTCATTTCTATGGAGCCGACGGAAATAGCCGAGCCAGCGCTCGGCTATCTTCGCCGGCCACATTGAAAATGAATGGAGGCGGCTGCGCATGCGCAGTGTGCCCCCGTTCGCTTTCGTGGCCCCGTTCTCGATATAGGTGCGGGTCCCAGCGGTGGGACCCGCACCTATAAGACAATGGGGGCATATCCTAGCGATATGCCCCCATTAGGCAAGATGAGACAACCCCTTTAAGGAGAGTGGACCATGTATTCACAGCCGCCCTCCATTCATTCCTTTGGGAGTGGTGAAATAGCTGAACATTCTGCTTTCAGAAGTCCCATAGAAATCAATGGGAAGCACAAGTGTAGCCAACACTTTATTCACTTCTAATAGCTGAGCAGTGCTCATTTTGGGCGTTCCCATAGCTCCTTCACTTTGCAGGCTCCGTTCTACAGATAGGTGCTGGTCCTTGGACATGCACCTATCAGACATTGGGGGTATATCAGACATATGCCCCCAATTTAATAGATGGGCCAACCACTTTAAGGACCTCTGACATATGTACAGTGGAAGTCCATTCTTTAAAAATGGCAGTTGTTCAGAATTTGAACGGGCACCGTAGCTGCCAGGAGCCTGCCGTTATAAACAGCGGACGCCCAGGATCATTGTCTGCGATTGGAGATAATGCTGGTCGCAGACATTTAACCCATCAGATGCCATGGTCTATTGCGACCACAGCAGGCTTTCCCTGGGAGCAATGTGCAACTCCATGCTAATATTGGCTATTTAGCTGCAATGGCACCCTCAGGCCTTGTGAAAGCTCAGAGGCCTGCCATAGTGATGTTTCTATGGAGTCCTGTTAATCATTGTAGTCTACAGGAAAAGCAATCAAACAATCACATGTTCAAGTCCCCTAGGGAGACTTAAAAAAAAAAAAAAAATAAATCACACCTCCTTTCTCTGTATTAAAAAGAAACCATAAAAAAATGCACTGCGGCATCCTACAATACCCAAACTATTAAATTATAACCATATTTATCCTGTACGGTGAATGCTATATCGGGAAAAAGATAATAAATATGGGCTTAAGTCCCTAAAAAAAAATTAATAATCGAAGCAAAACTATATAAATGTGGTATCGCTGTAATCGTAGTGCCCCGCTGTGCCTGTACAAACAAGGAAGGGCCTGCAGCACCCAATGCAGTACTGTACAGAAGTTTCAGGTCTCCTAGAGAAAGCAACCAACATTTGTAAGCTCCGTCCATGTACCACAGTAGACGCCCCCAACTAAGAAAATTTGCATAAACTCCGCCCCCTCTGTTGTCTGGGTCTGGGGTTTACAGAACTGTTGGATGGTATGACAGGCAATTGTGAGTGAATGAAAGAAAAAGATAATGTATATTGTAAAATAAAAACTATAATGAGAAATAATAAGAATATTCACTTTTTTTTTTATTTCCCCCCCACTAGGACACCCAGAAAAGTGACATCTGTACAATATTACGTCTCTTCCACCTAAAGGCTTTGTGTACTCCGTTCAGCTCTGCTTCATGGCTACCGTATATGTACAGGCGGTAGGGCCCCAGAGCAAATACCGCCCCTTTAAACTTCAGTCACTGCAGCATCTGAGTAGTGTGCAGCCTATTTCTTCTTTGCCCTCTTGCCTTCACCCTTCTTGGGTGTTCCTTTACCACGTAGTCGCCTCAAGCGCTTCATTTCTTCTTTAAAGTCCTCGTGTTCATCCCTGCAAATGGTATCAAGTTATATTACCGCTCAGCCAAAATGAAAAAAAATTAAAAAAGGGAGCAATGCCATTGTTTTCCATGGATTCCCGTATAGCTACAGTTCCTATGAAGGGGTTAGCCGCTTTCTAAAAAACAAAAATCCCTAAAACTCCATGACCTTGTGGACATTAGCATAGGAAACCCCAAGCCTCCTCATTTGGTCGGTGACGCCTGTAGCCTCCATGGCCATCAAGATGGCCTGGTCATGATTTAACCATTTGATCCCTGCTCTGGATGCAACCACTTTTGCAGTTGTGCTGAAGGCATTTAGTGCATGCACAGATACACGCACTGTAACCTGTGTCTGCGCATGCGCTGAAAGCACAACAGAGGGTGTATCCACCCAGCCTCCAGAATCCAAAGACACAGGGGGTGCTCAGGTAAGACATGAAGGTGCTTGGGGTTTCCTATGTTAGTGCCAACAAGGTTCAGGGGTTTAGAGATTCTATTAGTGAGTGGCTAACCACTTTAATCTGGATGAATAACATATTATGGGATATTTTGGATTATATCATAAAAAGTATATGCAATTTAGTCATAGAAAGGTGACTTTAAAGGGGGTTGTGTCATTTCAGCAAATAACATTAATTATGTAGTGAAATTTAATACAAGCCACTTACTAATGTATTATGATTATCCATATTGCTTCCTTTGCTGGCTGGATTCATTTTTCCATCACATTATACACTGCTTGTTTCCATGGTTACAACCACCCTGCAATCCAGCAGAGGTGGTTGTGCTCGCACACTATATGTGTGATCCCACGCTCCTGACTGCCAGTTGGGCCAGCGCTTTTTCCTATAGTGTTCAAACATGACCACCACTGATGGATTGCAGGGTGGTCGTAACCAGGGAAACGAGAAGTGTCTAATGTGATGGACAAACGAATCCAGACAGTAAAGGAGACAATATGGACAGTCAGAATACATTAGTAAGTGGCTTGTATTAACTTTCTCTACATGATCAATGCCATTTGCTGAAGTGCATGGAGAATGAAGTGTATAAAGTGCCAGAAAGTGGGGACTAAGAAAATCAAATACGGGATGTCAAAGTGGAATTGAGTTAGATAAGTATCACGAGTGACCTAATAGGTACTAATGATATATAGGAGCACAAGGTAGTATGACCAATGTTCCCCAAAGAAAGAGCAACATGTTTAAGGGACAAATAAAAGAAAAGATAAAATACTTTCCATGATGAAAGATACTCAGATATAGATATTACTGAGGACTTACTTCACAAGGGAGGGGGGTGAAACAAGATAAGCACATGACACTTGTCACCCACACCTCCCCCGCCGGGAGCCTTTAAGGAAGACTGGGCTACTTTCACACTAGCGTTTTTAAATTCCGGTATTGAGTTCCGTCATAGGGGCTCAATACCGGAATAAAACGCTTCAGTTTTGTCTCCATTCATTGTCAATGGGGGCAAATCTGAACTGAAGACAATGGAGCGCTCCTGAAAGCATTCCGTTCCGTCTTCAGACCGAAGAGCAAACCGCAGCATGCTGCGGTTTTCTCTCCGGTCCAGGCATCCGCACCAAGACGGATCCGTCATGACCCCCAATGCAAGTCAATGGGGGTGGATCCGTTTGGTGTGATACAATGGTAAACTGATTCGTCCTCCATTGACTTTCAATAGAGGTTATTCCGGATCCGTTTAAAAGATGCTAAAGATAATACAACCGGATACGGAATTACGGATCCACAAGGTTGTATTATTCAGTACGGATCCGGCGGGTCCCTTCACCCACCGGATCCGTACTAAGGCTAGTGTGAAAGTAGCCTAAAACAGAATGCCAGCTTTTGTGCTCCCCTCATCAGCTGTGTAGCAGTCAGGAGCAGATTGGGAACCTAAAGTAACCCTGGAAAAAACCCCACAAGTGGCCCCATGTTGTAGGCGGGACTAAATTGATAGAAGACAGGGCAACATAAGTAGGCAGGAACAACAGAAGTAGACAGGGCCTGCAATGCTATAGTGTACCCCCGCAGCAGAATCAAATACCACAGTAGTGCAGCACAAAATACTGCCGCCCTCTCCAAAGTATTCAACTGTATCATCGTCCTGAGGATGGTAATACAGTTGAGTTCAGCATCAGAGCAATATGTACCTGGCCTGCGGCCATCAGGAGAGCTTGGGTGGCCCCCTTGGCATCGGCCCACCAGGAAATTGCCCTGTAGGGTCTATGGCCAATCCGCCCCTAGTAGCAGTGTTAAAGGGGTTTTGCAGGATTTGATCCATTTGTTCCCCTTGCGTGTGGTACCTAACAAAAGAATCATACTACCCGCTCCCGCCGCTCCAGTCTGACGCCTTGGTCTTGTTCGGCAACCTTCCTGTCCCAGGCTGGGATACAGATGAAGGTCATGTGTGCCTCTGAAGCCAATGACTGGCCTCAGCGGTGACATGTTCTCAAGCGACATGTGACACAGCAGTGATGAGCCACTAGGGGACACACCACCTCTGTGGCCAATGATTGACTGCAGAGGTGCACATGACCCCATCCATAGCGCAGCTGGAATTAAACCACCCGAAAAGAACTAGGGTGCCGGACCAGAGAGGCAGAAGTTGATTCTTTCACAAGGTACCACACGCTGGGGGTCCTAATTTAAAATTACCACATCCTGGAAAACCCCTTTCAGAGGTCATCTCATATGCTCAATTGGGTGGATGTCAGAGGGAGGGCTCCTGCCTTGGGTCCCAATACACAATATGTAATATAGGCCCCATCTACCATTCATAATATTGGTGTCTCATTTGGGTCTCCTCAGGCTCCAGGGGCAACTACTAACTGCAATCCCCTATGGCTAAGACCTTACATAAAGCTCACAAAGAATTTACCTGTAAAGACCAAGAAATCTCAGATTGCGCATAAGCGGCGCATAGACATCGTGTGCAGGGTACCAGTCGTAGACCCCTTTCCTTTTTGCCAGGGGTTGTTCACTGAAGAGTTTCACTACCTTCATTGAGTAAGTATTTGTTGGCCTGACTACCTCTCCGAAGATCCTGGCGCTAAGACGAGACATTCGGATGGCGTAACTTGACAGGGAAGACATGGCGAGGCAGCTGTGTCTGCAGAAGAGAGGAGGGACTGCATTATTGAGGAGCCATAGGAACCACACATAAAACAGTCTATCACCGGATATTCTAACCCAAGGGTAATTCTTCAAAACTAATGATATCTAGTAAGTAGAGTGAGAAAAGAAAGACAGCTTAGGCAAGCCTGTCTCGTTGTTAGGCAGTGTCTCCCTAGCAACCACTGACAGATTGTCTCCCAGCACACTCCTTGCAACCAAACTGAGATTATTCAGGTCTTATGATAAGCCATCAATGTTTAGTCAATGGGGTTTGACCTCCAGGGCTTTGTCGCTAAGCACAGTGAAGGAGCTGTGACATTTGACCACGTCACCTCTTACATGGGCACAGCAGTATCTGTGTAGGAAGCTCTGCCTGGCACTACAGCTCGCCCCATTCACCTGCATGAGAATACTGCCGTATCGGGCACAGTTACCATGAATACCATCAATTACCATAAACGGCAACAATACAAAAAAAACAGGACAACAAAAGGGGTGGGGTTTAAGCAAAGTGGGTGTTCCCAGGCAGCTTGGAGGCATTCCTGTGCTGTTCTGAGGGCAGGGCTTAAAGGGAACCTGTCATCTCCGAAACACCCCCTGAACTAGAGTAAGCGTTGTATAGTGTAAGTGATGCTGAATCCGAACATGTAATTTTTATCTTCGTACTCACTTGCATTCTGACTCTGTGCTCTGACAAACCAGCAGTAAAATGCACTCACTGGACTCCAGTGCTCACTCACATAATGGAGAGGACTGAAAGAAGAGTCCAGTGAGTGCATTTTACTGCAGGTTTGTGGGAGCACAGCGTCAGAATGGAAGTGAGTATGAAGATAAAACTTGCATATTCGGATTCAGCATCACTTACAGTATACACAGCTTACTCTAGTTCAGGGGGTGTTTCGGAGATGACAGGTTCCCTTTAAATGTCCCAATTTTAGCAAGTATGTAGTAAGTTGACTGATGTGTCTGTGTTGAGATGGGACCCCCACTGACCAAACACTTATGACCTATTCTAAAAAAATAGGCCAACAATGTTAAAGTCCCAAGAATCCCTTTAACTACTGCTATGGTTGGATCATTGGGGGTCCTGGCTGTTGGTGCAATACCAATGCTAGCAATATGCCATACATTCTAATGGTGGATCTATGTAACGGCACCACAGACTGGCCAATCACGAGATACCCGTCACCAGACTTCCCCCATACATTAGTCATGGCCAAGATGCTTGTGTTCTTAATGGGGAGTAGGGAGTCAAAGGCTATGACTCCTTTTGGGGGCATCTTTTATTATTTCATTTAACTAAATATGGGTTAAAAATCATATTTGCAATTGGTCTTTACTAAAAGTTTTCAGCAGTTTTTGTTCTACAGCCTTCATTTTTAGTGAATCTGCAGACTACAGCTTTCTGCTTTACACGGAATCCATGAGGGAGCTGCACTGATGGCTGGATGTGTATAGCCCTTATCTCTGAATTCTTGACAGCTCATAAACACTCAGTTAAGCCATATTCTTATCAAACTGATAAGAATTCAGCTATAATGATCTGTCAGGAGTTCAGGGATAAGGGCTACACAACCAGACAGAGAATCGGGAGGCTCCCATACACTTTAGACGATTGGCCGGTCCTGCTGAAAATTGTGGCTTCAACTGATTTACATCTAATACCGTATGACCAAAATCTTTCAAATCTACAGTAAAGGAGCATTTCCCCCTAAAAGTTACCAGTAATAAAGTCCTTGACAGCTGAGGAACTCATCAGGTGGCACCCACATTCTGGAAACTGGTGAGGGTTCTAGAGGTAGGACTCGCATCAATTGGACAGCTCTACTTAATGGCAAATTTGGTTTAGTATACATGGCACATTCTCAGCATCTTCTGGGAAGTTACAATGATGGCCATATTGGTTGGGACCTGTCTTCCTCCTGTGATACAGCTGACTAGAACATGTTATTTGGGAATGCACTGGCTACATTACAGGGGTTCCATATTAATAGACCTTGCTCTACCGTTAGGAGTCTTCCAGGTGCCCTATGTAGAGGAGAAGCCATCTTAGCGTGCAGAATTCCTCCATGTAGACCCGCACGGCCTTGGTGGAGTTTAAGACTTAGGCCCCATTCACACGACCATATGAATGGGGCCGTATCCATCCGCAAAAATGCGGGAATAGATGCGGCCCCATTCACCCCTATGGGGCCGGGAGCTAGCTCCATGCCGCGGCACTTTTGAAGCATGTCCTATACTTGTCCGTGCGCACGGACAAGTATAGGCATTTTCAATGGGGCTGCCCGGCGTGTATTCCAAGCGCTGATTTCAATGTGAATTTCAAGCTCGTGAACTATGAAATGAGTCATTTACAAGAACGCCAACAGGTATAACCTGTCAAATTGTTGTTAACCCTTCAAAAGTCACATGAACAGAACGGCCATGACTGAGGTGTGAGGTGGACGCAGGTGGAGCCCAGGATGGGATTTACAGACATTCCCGCCACGTCAAAAAGAAGCCAAATTGACATTTATTAGATTATGAGGTCTTTAAAGACCAAGTCACAGACTATTAGTCACAAGGGCAGTGCAGTAGACCATGAACGGTCAGCCATGAAGGTCTGTACCTGCTGAATACAGCCTCACAACATTTAATGGAATGGGTCCTCAAACTGGTCACTTTTTTACAAACTGGGGCACTGTATGTCATATAGATCTACAATGAAACATTCATTTTCTGCCAATGCAGGTGTCAGTGTTTACTGCAGTTCTGGAATTATATTCATTAACCATGAAGTTTAGGTGCATAGTAATACGTCATATTCAGATGGGAGAGTGAATAAATCTGTTCTGCAACACATTAAATTGTGGAAAGAAACACAATGCCAAGAGAAGGGCAGACCAACCTGGGGCGCTACAAGGAAGCACACCATCCATCTAGAATAAACTGAGTGCCCCACCCCTAGATGAGTGCTGTATCTCCTTGAGCTTGTGGAAAACAACATGGTCACCTCCTATATCACTGAAGTATTGGCAGTGTGCATTGCTGACATGCCACCAGCACTACTGCCGTCAGGGCATGTTGGGAGCTGTAGTTTCATCATGGCTGGAGTTTACTGATCCTTAATTTAGAGTGTAAGCTCATACGGGCAGGGTCTCTTCTCATCATTCGCTTATAAATTACAGACTTAAGCCTGCAGCTTGTGTATCCCCCATGACAAACCTTCCTGGCCGTGCTCAGCCTGATCATAGGGATGGAGATTAAGATCCACATAAAGCTGAACATGCCTGCAGCTAGCGACCTGCCCAGAAATGTTAGAATGGTGGCACTTTTGTTTTTTTACTGAAGAGTGTAAAAGGCAGACAATGGATCAGCAGGTGACATGCCATCCAAAAAGGTGCTTTATAATGCAGTCATGTGACCTAGGTGGACATCTTACTTTAGACATTAAAGGGGTTGTATCATTTAAGTAAGTGGCATTTATTATGTAGAGAAAGTTAGTACAAAGCACTTACTAATGTATTGTGATGTTCCATATTGCTTCATTTGCTGGCTGGATTTATTTTTCCATCACATTATTACACTGCTCATTTCCATGGTTACGACCACCCTACAATCCATCAGTGGCGGTCGTGCTTGCACACTTTAGGAAAAAGCACTAGCCTATGTGTGCTTCTATGGTCCCGGACACCAGAGAGGCAGACACTTCCTATAATGTGCAAGCACGACCACCGCCAATGGATTACAAGGTGGTCATAACCATGGAAACAAGAGGTGTATAATGTGATAGAAAAATAAATCCAGCCAGCTAAGGAGGCAACATGGACAATCACTATACATTAGTAAGTGACTTGTATTAACTTTCTCTACATGATAAATGCCATGTGCTGAAGCAATGTTCATATTACATTTGTCATGTCCATTTACAGTGTATGCGGGAAAGGTCCTGTTGTCCTAAATGTGTCCATAGGGTCAGGCATGTTGGATGTGTCTACCAGCCACTTATTCGCCTCTGCCTGTTGAGAATGCATGTGTACGTGGTGGCTGGGAAGAACAGCCATTGGCCACAGTCAGGCCCAGCATGCACGTATTTGTGGTGGTCGGGAAGAACAGCCACTGGCCACATAAGCATTTTGTGGCCACCTTCAGGGTATGATGCAGCGGACCATGCAGACAGGACCCCACTCACCCTCGATGATCAGGATGTGACCGCTGCAATGTAAGAACACAGCCTTAGGCCTTTTTCACACGTCACTAAATCATGTGAACTCCATGGACAGCACACATATCCATTGGCTTTAATGCGTGCATTCACACATCAGAGGTTTTCCACAGACCATGGTAACACTGCGGATCCCTGACACACATTATTTTCTACAGGTCTGTGAAAACCATGGGGACAGCATGCCATCTGGTTGGTCAGTGGTTTTCATGGATCATTGGCAGGAGGGGCTCTGGAAACAAATTTTCAGCCTAGCAGTGTCCGTGGTTAATGGATGACAAAAAACGCACACAGATTCATAATGGATGAACCACTAACCATCTTGTCACGAGTGTCATCACAGACTTGGAGGTGTGAATAAGGCCTTAGCATTAGTATGGCAGCTCCCCTATGTTCTCATAGCGAATATAGACATGAAAGAACATCATTATATAGAAATGGCCACACTATGTACGTGCACCACACCGCATCATCATTTAGGTGCTGAACGCAAGGCTACTGACCAATCAGCATCCCCCAGAGGGTTTTCCAGAATGCTAATTGGTCGCAGTCTTGACACAGGTTCCATATCGGCAGCCTGTGTGGCTGAGGGGGTAACATAGTGGGTGCCCTCTAGTTTAACCCCTAGAAGTCCATATGGAGAGGATAAAAGAACCATTTTGTCTGTGTACTATGTGATGTGCCCAGCACACGTCACCACAGACCGGCTCTGCAAGTAGTAAAACGACATGATCTCCATATGAGCTTCTTAAAGTCTATTAATGACAATGACACCTCTCATAAACTGCTCAACCCGCCCTCACCACCTAATGCCCTGCAATTACAAGCCTGTCACACTCACCCAGGACAGTCACCTCTGCTGCATGCCTTACACCAGCAAGCTACGGGTTAATCACGTGCCCTAAAACCACTTCTTACCCGGGTGACCTCTCCACAGCCTCACATGTAGCCCGACTGCCCTGGAAGTACTTTCCTGACCGGATTTCAGCAGTGCGCAGGCGCAGGTCTGTCACTCGGCGGTGGCCGGGGTTGCTGGGCAACGGCTTCTCCTTACCAAGCTGCTTCATATCTGAAGTGACGTCAGAAAGGGCAATCTCTTGATTGGCGCTTTCCGTAGCATGTGTGACGCGTATGTACAGAGATAGATTAGATAGATAGATAGATAGATAGATAGATAGATAGATAGATAGTAGATCTACCAGCGGTGAAGAAATCCATTCTCACCTGCCCCCACCAGTCCATTCCATCCATGGGAAATGTTGCCACCTTTCCCAACAAAAAAACTTGTTGGTCAAGTGAAAAATAGGTGTGATTTTCAGCGTGTGGGTTAACAAGGGGTGTTATTTGAAAACAGTGGTTTGATCACAAGGCTGAAGTTGGTTTTTTATTCACATCATTTGCATTTTTTATTTTTTATAATGAAATTAAAGGACATTTTGTGCCCATGATTTGTATTTTAATGCCACATTCAACTGATTTAAGATAAGAAACCTGACGAAAAAAGACTTCAGCCTCGTGGTTTCATCATATTTTTACAGCATTCTTTTTTAAATCAAATTCTTTCCTGTCATTTTTAATATAAAATGCAGCCAAAGATGCCCTGTTCTCATTGTGTGACCAGTGTAAAGAATGAACTCTTAGGGCTCATGCACATGACAGTGAATAATGGCCGTGTGACGGCCGTTTAAGTCTTGTGCATGTAGCCTTAGGGAGAAGCAAATAACCACCAAGCCAGGAAGATCCATCCCCTCCTCCTATTCCACTGCTGCCCCCTGAACCATGCGGCCCTATGCAGGAGCCCAGTTGGCTCTGGTTTGTCATACTGGTTTGTTTTGTAAAACTAGTTGAAAATGATCTTTTATGGTGAAAGTCAGTGAGAGAACACGTCTTCTCCATCTGTCAGAAATCTATAGGCTATTACCCTCTAGTGATAGTCGTCCTTGCCATTACTGCAGGTGTAACATGGAAGATGTATTGATCTTTGTGTGTTATTCTGAAGCTGTGATCCGGATGCTGGTAAATGTGTCCTAGCTCCCCAAAAAATTACCTAATTCGGCACAGAGAGGTGATTAGATGGGCAAGCACTCATTTCCTCCTGTTCTGGAAAAATAATGTCCCCGTATATGACAATTGGAGAGTTCACATCTGCATTGACGTTTTGTTCTCTTATTCAAGTCATTTAAAAAATGACTTGAATAAGAGATACAAACAGAACCCCTTCCATTTCTGTCCGTCATTCATTGACTTCAGTAACAGCTCCTTTCCTCCAGGCTTCCGTTATCCCCGGCACACAGTGCTTTTTTCCCGTCAGAAGTAACGGAAGCATGACAGGACAGAGTCAGACTGAGAGTAACTAACGCTAATATTACACCGCTGAAATCAATTGTAATCATAGCGGAAACTTGCTTTTTCCACTTTTCTTTAACAGAAACCATTAACGCCGATATGAAATTTACATTTACGAAGTCCATGTTGGACTTCATTCACATTTGCATCGGAGGCTCCGTTGTGGACTTCATCAAAAATACGGGAACATAATAGCACATCATTTTGGATTTCTTGTCAGGTAAAATACCAGTGAAATCTAGATCCCATTATAGTCAATACGCTTGGTCAGTTGGCGTTTGATGGTTGCTTCCATTATTTTCATTGTTCTGCTCTTAAAATTCCACTGTCACCCCAGCCTTACCCCTGCCCTGGGGTCATGTACAGTTACAGGCTCTATATCTCTCCTCCTCTCCCGCCAGCTCATTCCCCTTCTCTACCTCCACGCTGGCCAATAGAGGCGGGGTGCTGCTTTATTCTGGAATATCTCAGGCTGTATGGCACCTAGCTTCAAAACAAGACCAGGATCACGGTGCTAGTCACCATACAGATCATATAGCTCATGGAAATCGAGTCAGATATGCATGTATTACCCACGTACCCTACTTAGGTCTGGCTCATATATCTAGGTGCTGTACATCCTGTTATATAGCTGTTAGTAGGAAAAAAGTAGTTTTGGCTACTGAAAATTACTGGCATTTTTAGGTTGTAAAAATAAAATATTGGCCTTCTGCCGATAATACCGTATAGGTAGCATCCCTATTTCGGTGCTGTCTTCACTGGATGTTCGGTCCCCATCTGTCAACTTCTGCACGGGCAGGGTCACATGCTCTGCTGCAGCCAATGACTGGCCTCAGCACTGACATGTCCCCAAATGGTCCATGTGACCCAGTCTGTGTGGAAGTTGACAGACGGAAACCAAAAGACCAGTGAAGGGAGCGAGGGAGCCATAATGAAGCAGTGGTGAGCAGTTGAGATCGGATTTCTCCACAGGTACCACTGGCTGACGGGCAAATAAAAAAAAAAAAAATCATGGTCAACTCCTTTAAAGGAGACCTGTCACCGCTCCTGACATTCCTGTTTTAGTAAGTATTTGCATTCCATATGTAATAACAGTTCTGGAGCATCTATACTGCCAGTGCCAGACTGTACAGGGACAGCCCCCCGACTGGTGACACCTATCTGGACCTTCATTGCAAACTACTTGTAATTCGTTCATAACTTCTAGCACTAGTACTACAGGGGGATCACAAAATATATTGGTACTACAAGGGGAGCATTATATACTGACACTACTTGGTGGAAGGAAACGCATTATATACTGGCACTGCAGGGGGATCATGGAAGACCATTATATACTGGCACTATAGAGGGAGGGGGGATGGAGGATCATTATATCAGCACTACATCTGAGAGGCTTTTTCCTGAGACCACTGTGCTCCTGGGGCCTGAATAGTGGGAGCTGTGGTTGTTTCGGTTTCTTTGAAGAATCCAAGGCTACCGCAGCAATAGTTCCCATGGAGTTCCTACTTAGCCCTGTCTGTGTAATGTAATAAAAAGCAATCAAAAAGTCATAAACACTGGTACAGGAATTACAGATCACCCCACAAAAAAATGATCCCCCACACAGCTTCATAGATACAAATATAAAAAAGTTATGGGGATCAGAATATGGTGATGCAAATAAAAAATCATGTTTTTTCAAAGTTTTTTTCTTTAAAGTATTACAACTAGAGATGAGCGAACGTGCTCGTAATGAGCACTGCACCGCTCGGCTCCCCTGCGCTCGCATGGGCGCAGGCAGCCACTTCCGTCCTCCTCACCTGACGGAAGTGACTGCTTGCGCCCATGCGAGCGCAGGGGAGCCGAGCGGTGCAGTGCTCGTTACGAGAACGTTCGCTCATCTCTAATTACAACACAATAAAAACTATAAAAATGTGATATTACTTGTAATCATTCTATCACGCAGAATAGAACACATCATCTTTACCGCATAGGTAACGCCGTACTAACGGAATCCATAAAACTGTGGCAGAATTGTGTTCTGTTTTCAGTTCCACCCCATTTGGATTTTCTTTTCTCCAGCTTCCGACTACATTGTATGCAATATTAATTGGTGTCATTAGAAGGTACAACTTAGGCTACTTTCACATCTGCGTTTTTGCTGGATCCGTCAGGGGATCAGCAAAAACGCATCCGCTCAATAATACTCTGCATCCGTTCAGAATGGACCCGTTTGTATTATCTCCAAAATGAACAAGACGTGTCCGAAAAAACGGATCCGTTCAAGTTTGTTCCGTTTTGTCCCCATTGAAAATAAATGGGGAGGAAACTGAAGCGTTTTGCGATCCTGTGACGGATCTCAAAGCCGTACAGCAAAACACAGATGTGAAAGTAGCCTTATCCTGCATGAAACAATCCCTTTATGTCTATGTAAACGGAAAAAAAAAGTTAGCCCTAGGAAGGCAGGGAGTAGAAAATGAAGTTGAAAGAGAGATTGACAGGGTCAGGTTCCTGTATAGTCATCTCGCCTGGCTCCATGAGACAACGGATCGCTAAGTAAAAGGTGTCATTACATTCAGCTATGGTATAGCCCTACAAGGCATTGTGCCTGGTTTAAAGGGGACCCTCAGGATAGGTCATCAATATCTGAACGGTGATGGTCTCACAAACAGCCTCCACCAGTCAGCAGTTCCAGAACTACAGCTCCTTCCTTTGCGTGTAGTGAACTGAGGTGGTTACTGCAGCGCTGCTCTCATTCACTTCAATGTCCACTCACCTGGTTTTCATGGGAATCACTCAGTTTTTCTGTCCTCTCACTCTTACACCCGCACCCTGGCCAAAGCTCCTGACACAGCCTGATAAATTTTTTTTATGAGCTCTAAAATCCTTGGCATAGAAACAGGCACATCTTTAGCGGTGCCACAGCCTTCTCTGTACAGCAGCCAACCACTGACAAGATGGACACTTCATATATATACCCCTAGTGCTCAGGCCCAGTGGTTAGTGGTGGATTATAGTTTGAGCGGCCATCTTGGGCCTGTGGCTCAATGGTGGACCCATGGCAACTCAAAAATGTCCATGTTATAATCTGCTATTCAGAGCTGGAGAGGAAGAATGGCTCTTTCCAAACTTCCTACCTCTTTAGAGCTTTCTCCAATTATCAGGCTCCCTGGAGATGCTCCTTTCTCCACATTATGGTGTCCTGGCAAAGAGCTTCCCTATCCTTGACATTGAGAGGATAAGTCTCTCCTCCTTCACTGCAGAGCATCTACTCTATGATGCATGTCACAAGTGCCACCATCATGGAAACAAGGATGCTCCTCTGGAGGGGGTGACACCAGGAGCATGAAGCCCCCTGTGATACTGGACATTCCCTTAAAGGGGCTCTCCGGGAATTAAGAAAATAAAATTACTGAGAATACTTAAATTACTTGAAATATTACTTGATTATAAATATATTCCCAAATACTTTTCATTAGTTCTAACGGCTAGTTTTGTCTAGAGAGCAATCATTAGGAGAAATAAAATGGCCAACGCCCTATTAGTACACACAAAACCTGCCCTAATCACGCAGCAGGACACTGAGCTAAAGAGCTGCCTTATCATCCTCCTCTCTGCTCTTCTTGTCAAGAATTATGGTTCTGAATACAGATGATAAGATCTTCAGCTGAATCTTTGTAGAAATGAAGTTCATGAGGAGACATGAAGTACAGAGAGGAAGTGGGGGTGTAGTAATGAGCAGCAGCACTTGTATACAGTCTCCATTACCACAATCTGTCCTGTCCCTCCTCTCTGTACTTCATGTCTTATCATGACCTCCATTCCTACAGAGATTCAGCTGAAGATCTTATAATCTGTATTCAGGATCCTAACCCTTGACAAGCAGAGCAGAGAGGAGGATGAGGCGGCTCTTTACCTCAGTGTCCTGCTGTGTGATTAGGACAGATTTTCTGTGCACTGATAGGACAGAGGCCATTTTATTTCTCCTGATTGCTCACTAGACAAAACAAGCCATTGTAACTAATGAAAGGTATTTGGGAATATATTTACAATAAATATTTAAGTACTTTCATTTTCTTAATTCCTGGAGAACCCCTTTAAGGTAGAGGGGAGGAGGGATAGTCCACCTAACTTATATTTATGTACAATACTTTTATATTGTACTCATGTTATGAAGATACAGTATATACCTATATTTAATAAACACATCCAGTATATAGGTATATATGAACAGGAATCTATCAAAGTCTGATCTTCACAACAGACATTTGTGGAAGTGTATCATGGCACAAACAAAGGAGATTTTTAAGGACCTCAGAAGAAGAGTTGTTGATGCTTATCAGGCTACAAATGGTTACAAAATGATCTCTAAAAAGTTTGTACTTCAGCAACCCACAGTCACACTGTGTACAAAAGGAGGAAGTCAAAGACCATTATTACCCTCCCTAGGGGTGGTCAACCAACAAAAATTACTCCTAGAGCATGGTGTATAATAGTCTGCAAGGTCACAAAGGAACCCAAGGTAACCTCTAAGCAACTACCAGCATTTCTCACATCGGGTAATGTTTTTTATTTTGAGGGGTTGTTTTTTTTGGGTGCGAGCGGTTTATATCTCTGAGTGAACACATTAGGTAATGTTAATGTTCATGAGTCCACCATCCGGAGGACACTGAACAACAATGGTGTGCATGGCAGGATTGCAAGGAGAAAGTCACTGCTCTCCAAAAAGAACATTGCTGCCTGTCTGCAGTTTGCTAAGGGTCACCTAGACAAGCCAGAAGGCTACTGAACAATGTTTTGTGGATGGATGAGACCAAAATAGAACTGCATATTTGGTTTAAATGAAAAGCGTTGTGCTTGGGGAAAGGAAAACACTGCATTCTAGCAGAAAAACCTCTTCCCAGCTGTGAAACATGGTGATGTTAGTATAATGGTTTGGGCCTGTTTTACTGCATCTGGCCCAGGACGGATTTGTATCATTGACGGAACGATGAATTCTGAATTATACCAGCAAATTCTAAAGGAAAATGTCAGGACATTTGTCTGTAAGGGGAATCTCAAGAGAACGTGGTTCATGCAGCAAGACAACGACCCAAAGCACACAAGTCCTTCTACCAAAGAGTGGTTAACTGCTTCATTATCCCTCTTCCTTACCAGGCCATTTTTTCAGTTGCAGCAATGGGCTTATCAAACTGCAGATAACTGATTAATTTTTGAGCCAACCTACAGGTATTTGATATTATTGGTCATGGGACACCTTATACCTTTTTTTTGATCCATTGGATGAGGGATATAAATTTTAAAAAAATATTTAAGAAACAAATGAAAATTATAAAAAATAAAATTATATTTTTCCTTCTTTAGCAATTTTTTTCTCTATTTTCTCTAAGACAAAACATTTACAAAACCATTAACGTACGCTTGTACCCTGAAAATGGACACTATTTATCAATTTATCTACTGACAGGGCCAGCTGCAAGACTTCAAAAGAGGATTTTGGCGGCCTATTTTTCTGTTGCTGGTTCTAAGGCACCGTACTTCTAGAAAACTGTTGTACAGCGCCAAAACTTTACACAAACCTTCAAAATGACTCATTTTGGGGAAATTTGGACATTTTAAGAGTTCTCCCTGTGACTGCAGCTGTCTAATAACTGCGCGGTCACAGCGATCTGCAGCAGCACGGATCGCCGGCAGATTGCAATGTAACCCACCCCTTTTATACATCGGGTTACAGATAGGAGCCTACTGCCACAACGTACAAGTCGTGGGACGTTAGACAAAAGATTAAAGAAGAATAGAGTGTAGTTTTGGAATGGCCAAGACAAATTCCTGACCTTATTCCAATAGAAATCTTCTGGAAGGACCTGAAGTGAGCAGCTCAACATTGTTGAAGATGTTTGATGATGAAGGTGTTTTGTACGAAGGAATGGGCTAAAATTTCTCTAAGCCGATGTGCAGGACTAATCAATAATTCTAGAAATGTTTAGTTACAGTTATAGCTTAATATGGGTGTCACACCAGATACTGAAAGCAAAGGTTCGAATACTTTGGCACACACAGACATGTGCGATTGGATCATTTTCCTCAATTAATAAATGACCATAGCTAATCTTTTAAATCATTTGTTTGTTTTGGTTACCTTTTTCTTCTTTTAGGACTTCTACTTAGAAAATCTAATATAGTTAAAAGTCAAATGTTTGCAAATTTTAAAGAAACTTTCATGCATCATTGTAGGTATATATTGTACCTTTGCACATTGTAAATAGGTACAAACTAATTCATTGCGATACTTTAATTTTTCCCGTCAAAACATTTAGCCCCATAATGTGTAAAACTCTCTCCTTGAATGCATGGTGGCATGTACACTACATGCACACACGTTCAAATCAAGTTTAGGGTTACTTAGAAATTTCCTTATTTTTAAAGAAAAGCACAGTTTTTTCAATGAAGATAACATTAAATTAATCAGAAAAACACTCTATAGATTGTTAATGTGGTAAATGACTATTCTAGCTGCAAACGTCTGTTTTTTAATGCAATATCTACATAGTTGTATAGAGGCCCATTTCCAGCAACCATCACTCCAGTGTTCTAATGGTACATTGTGTTTGCTAACTGTGTAAGAAGGCTAATGGATTTTAGAAAACCCTTGAAAACCCTTGTGCAAGTATGTTAGCACAGCTCAAAACAGTTTTGCTGGTTAGAGAAGCTATAAAACTGACCTTCCTTTGAGCTAGTTGAGAATCTGCAGCATTACATTTGTGGGTTCGATTAAAGAGGACCTTTCACCGCTCCTGACATGTCTGTTTTAATATCTTCATGCATTCCCCATGTAATAACAATTCTGGAGCATCTATTCTTATGGCTCTATGTTCTGCCATTCCTTTATTATATCTACTAGAAGTTATGAATTAATTACTAGCAGTCTGCAGTAAGGGTACAGAGGGGAGGTAACCAGTTGGGGGTGTGTACCTGCACAGACTGACTCTATCCAATCAGTGCTGCCATGTTCAGACTGTGCAGGGACACCCCCCAACTGGTCACCTCCCCTCTGTTCCCTTACTGCAGACTGCAAGCAATTCATTCATAACTTCTGGTAGAAATAATAAAGGAATGGCACAACATAGTCATAAGAATAGATGCTCCAGAATTGTTACTACATGGGGAATGCATGACACTATTAAAACAGACATGTCAGGAGTGGTGAAAGGTCCTCTTTAAACTCTCAAAATGGCCAGAAAAAGAGAACTTTCATGTGAAACTCGACAGTCTATTCTTGTTCTTAGAAATGAAGGCTATTCCATGCGAGAAATTGCCAAGAAACTGAAGATTTCCTACAACGGTGTGTACTACTCCCTTCAGAGGACAGCACAAACAGACTCTAACCAGAGTAGAAAAAGAAGTGTGAGACCCCGCTGCACAACTGAGCAACAAGACAAGTACATTAGAGTCTCTAGTTTGAAAAAAGTGGGAGATTTGTACAAGGTAAAAGGGATTTTGAATAAGGAAGGCTATCACTCCATTTTGCAACACCATGCCATACCCTGTGGACAGCGCTTGATTGGAGCCAATTTCCTCCTACAACAGGACAATGACCCAAAGCACACCTCCAAATTATGCAAGAACTATTTAAGGAAGAAGCAGTCAGCTGGTATTCTATCTGTAATGGAGTGGCCAGCGTAGTCACCAGATTTCAACCCCATTGAGCTGTTGTGGGAGCAGCTTGACTGTATGGTACGCCAAAAGTGCCCATCAAGCCAATCCAATTTGTGGGAGGGGCTTCCGGAAGCATGGGGTGAAATTTCTCCAGATTACCTCAACAAATTAACAGCTAGAATGCCAAAGGTCTGCAATGCTGTAATTGCTGCAAATGGAGCATTCTTTGACGAAAGCAAAGTTTGAAGGAGAAAATTATTATTTCAAATAAAATTCGTTATTTCTAACCTTGTCAATGTCTTGACTATATTTTCTATTCATTTTGCAACTCATTTGATAAATAAAAGTGTGAATTTTCATGGACAATACAAAATTGTCTGGGTGACCCCAAACTTTTGAACGGTAGTGTATACACCTATTATTTGTGTTTCTGTAGTAACTGGGGATGGCTACAGAAGTAAAGAGCCAAATATGTCTCAGCTGCTGTTGTCAATAGAAGTCGTCATGGTGGTTTGGGCCAGATGGAGAAAAAAGGAAAGAGAATGTCTACAATCAGAGAAGATGTCATGTGGAAGTCAATGGATTTATAGATGCGCTGTCACCTCTCCTATCATGTCTGTTAATGTCTGTTCTGTAAGTCCTTTTATTCCACAAAAATTATATGTGTAGCCCAGAGGTAACTGACAGCTATGTGTTTCCCCTTGCCCCACTGATGTAACCCCACACAGACTAATACCATCAGCTATGATTGGGCAATGAAAGTATGTAGGGACACAGCCATTTGGCAAAGGTAATGATAGCACCTACAGTAGCTGTCAAGTGATAAAGTTTTTCCAGAATTAAACCTGCTAGCACAGATAGGTAGAAGGTGTTCACTATAGACACAGCATGGCATGGCTGGGGTGTGGCTCATGTTTTGGAAACAGCCCAGAGCCTATGGTTGTCTTAGAAGTGTATATTATCAGAATCAGTGGGATATATACAGTGGGGGAGATTTATCAAGCTGGCGTAAAGTAGAACTGGCTTTGTTACCCATGACAACCAATCAGATTCCATCTTTCATTTTCCAAAGGAGCTGTAAAAAATGAAAGGTGGAATCCAATTGGTTGCTATGGGCAACTAAGCCAGTTCTAAATTACACCAGTTTGATAAATCTCCCCCAATGTGTATATTCTCAAAATAGGTGTATATTATCAGGGTTGTGTATACTATCCCTTTTTGGTTATAATGGGGGTGTAATGTAGGAGGGTGTCTATATCACTTTTTAGATACTACTACTACTGTATCATAAAATACTGCTCCTGCTGTAGATTTGCCATGCCTTTTCATATAGACCACTCTCCTCAAAAAGGCCACTTTCATTTGCTGCTGTTCACTGGTAGATGGATGGCATCTTAGTGCCACAGTTGTCCTATTTGACTGCAGTGTTTCCTGCCATAGTAGGTTGCTCCATAAGGATTCTTGCCACACTGCCCTATGAAATGATAGTTCCTCCAGTAGTCATAGTTCCCCCATTATTATGCCAACTATAGTGCCTCATAACAATACCTGCCAATGCAGTTCACTGTCAAATTACCCCATAACAGTACTATCCACATTGCCCACCCATTTATCAGTATACACTTACCCTTACAGATACTTCTCACTGACAATAGTCAGATGTGAGCAGCAAGAAGATGCTAACATGTAATGTCCTGCCCGTACACTGACCTGTGAAGTAAGTAAGATCCTACCTTCAAGTGACAGTAGTCCATTCTGTGTATCAGAAGGATTCAGCTCTGGGCATTAGTGGCATCAGGGTTGGCCTAATAACTAGGAGGAACTCACTACATGCATTAGCTCCTCTTAGTAATGGCTGCATGCTCCCAGATTTTAGCATCTAACTAAAATAAGGAAGATTGTAAAATCATCATCGGTGTAGCATAATGGGAGTATGTCAGCAATTTTGACCATGCTAACTGCTGTAGTTAGGGGAAGAGAAAAACAAACATACATTTTGTGAAGCGTTTATTATCAGGAGTGGTGTAAATATGAAATTTTATTCTATCAGATTCTGCTCCTGCAATTGCACTGGAGATAGTGTTTCATTGTGAAGTGCTCTCTGCTTTGAGCTGATTCACAGCCCCTCTTCTCTGCTCTAAGTGACAATTGTAGTGGTCTCCTGGTTGATGCTACAGTTGTCAGTCAGAGAAGGGTAGGGCCGTTAAGCAGCCCAATGCATAGAACAATTTACAATGAAACACCACCTCCAGTGCACTTTCAGGAGTGGAACCTGTCAGAATCATCTGAGGTAGAACTACTGCCATAGGGGCAGCTATGGGGTCCGTAGTAGAACTAGGCCTGCCAGAACACAGTAATGATTACTGTGTGTGTACTGGCAGGCGAGGCCCGGGCCATTATAGATGAAAGACACGCTTGGTCCTTAGTCTGGCTGCTGTATATGTCATCCATTATGGCCCAGTTCTCACTCCTTGCAGTGACATCATCGTGTCTGCTGGGTAGAGGATCATCCCCCCCACCTGTGCGTTCTCCTGCTTAGCTTAGATGGCACGATGATGTCACTGCATCATGCCTGGTGCTGGGGAGGGCATGATGTGCTCCATTCATTGGGTGAATGGGGCTAGGTGAGTATAACTTTTTTATTAATACTGCAGAGGCTTCACTTTCGTTAAAGGTCCGCATTACTGTAAGGGGGGGCACTACAGGGGTATAACTACTATGTTGGGGCACTAAGGGAGCATGACTACTGTGTGGGGGCACTAAGGGGCAATAACTACCATGAAGGGGGCCACTTAGGGAGCATTCTAATATGTGAATCACTAAAGGGTCATACAGAGCCCAGGCAGCATACTGTAAAGTAATGACTAAACTAAACAAATATTTTTTACATGACTGAGTGGGTGGTGGGGGTTGTATGGGGGAGGTGAGGTTGCAGGGAAGTTGCTTGGGTGGGGCCGTTCAAGGATTTCCTATGGGGCCCTGCCTTTTTTTTTAGTAACACCCTGATATTCATACTACTCCTGATAATAGTATATTTGTCCTGCCCTCCCTGTCCCCTAATTTGCATGATCAAAACTGCTGACAGACTCACTTTGAACTTGTTGTCCCAAGATTCAAACTTTTCCTCTGTCTACAGCATACCTCCCAACTCTTCAAAAGAAGTAAGGTGGAAGCGTCGTGCGAAGCATGCAGCAGCAAATTTTTCTTTACTAAGCCACGCCTCTAACTCCACCCCAAAACATAACTAAACACCTAATCCCACCTAGTCTCCTAAATGCCCCCACATAGTAATTATTCCCCCTTTATGCCACCACACAGTAGTTTTGCCAGCATTGTGTCCCCTTCACAGTACTTATGACCAGATATGTGCTCCCTCACAGTAGTTTTGGCCAGATATTTGCCCTCACAGTAGTGATGCCCAGATATGTGCCCCCTCACAGTAGTTATGGCCAGATATCTACACCTCACAGTAGCGATGCCCAGATATGTGCCCCCCTCACAGTAGTTATGGCCATATGTGCCCCCTCACAGTAGCGTTGTTCATATATCTGCCCCCTCTTAGTAGTTATGGCCAGATAGGTGACCCCACACAGTAGCGATGCCTAGATATGTTCCCTCTCAAAGTAGTTATGCCCAGTTATGTGCCCCCTCACAGTAGTTATGGTCAGATAGGTGCCCTATGGCCAGATATATTTCCTATGGAAGCAGGGACAGCTGCCAGAAAGCAGGACATACCTCCCCTGTACTGGGACCGCGGGCAGCCACTGAAATCTAGGACTGTCCTGCAGTATCCGGGATGGTTGGGAGGTATGTTTACAGGGTACCAGGCCGCCCTCCCCATGTGCCATTTATAATGCTAGTGCATACCTCCCAACTTTGTAAACGAATAAAGAGAGACACATTGGGCGGTGCAAATTTTTCCGCACTAGGCCACGCCTCTAACTCCGCCCAAAACATAACTATACACCTAATCCCACCTAGTCCCCTTAATGGCCCCACATAGTAATTATTGCCCCTTCATGGCACCACTCAGTATTTATGCCCACATTGTGTCTACAGAATTATGCCCATCTGTGCCCCCAGTAATATGTCCTGTTATGTGCCCCCAAAAATATGCCCAGCTGTGCCCCCAGTAATATGCCACATTGTGCCCTCAGTAATATGCCTAGCTGTGCCCCAGTAATATGCCCACATTTTACCCCCAGTAATATGCCCAGCTGTGACCCCAGTAATATACCCACGTTGTGCCCCTCAGTAATATGCCCACATTGTGCCCCGCAGTAATATGCCCACATTGTGCCCCCAGTAATATGCCCACATTGTGCCCCCCAGTAATATGCCCACATTATGCCCCTCACAGAAAGTAAAAAAAAATAAATACCATATACTTACCTTCTTCCTAGCCGCAGCAGCATAGCATCGGCTGCTATAGTCTGTGGAGGAGGCGGAGCCGAGGCTGACTGCTGGCTGGCCCTGCCCCCCGCACAGACCAGAGGTGTGGAGAACCAGCAGGGGGAGGAATGATGGAGCAGGGAGCCGATACCAGCTCTCTGCTTCATTATAATACAGGCAACTGTCTCTGCTTCCTATGGACGCAGAGACAACTGCCAGAAAGTGGGACATCCCCCCCGTACCGGGACAGTGGGTCAGCCACTGCAATCCGGGACTGTCCCGCCGCATCCGGGACAGTTGGGAGGTATGCTAGTGGCTTCTTATGTGGTAAAGGTTCCTTTAAGACCCAGTCACCAGGGACCAGGTGCAGCTGCTACCTCTGCACCCCCTATAGCTACATCCCTGCGTCATTGTGATGTTGTGATGCCTCTCCCATTCCCCAGACAGCTGCTTCTCCCTCCTACCCCTCATCCCTGCCCTGATTGTCATCAATAGGTAATACTGAATCCCTGGCTGCAATTTATAGGAGCCTCTCAGCATAGCTTGTGTTTAGTGAATGTCCCCTAGTCATTAAATGTCTGTCCCTGTAGGCTAATGACAAGTGCTAAGCGCTGATTACGACGCTTACCGACTCCCCCTCCCCCATCACCCTCATTCCCCCTGTACAAATTAACCTGTGTATTAATCATCATTGTGCCCTACATAAAGCGACCTTTCAAGTAGCTCATTAAAAAAAATAAGCTTGTTTATTAATCATGTTTTTCAGTGCAATTACCTAGTGGAAAATCCCAGCCCTTTGTCAAGTTTTTTTTTAGTTTTTTTTTTTTTTTAACACCGTCAGTTCCAGTCTAGTAGGGGGAGTCTCAGATTGTATTTCTAACACAATAGGCCTGACCCGAGCGAGGTCAGAACTCAGAATGTGAAGATAAGGAGGTAGACTGGAGCAGCTGGTCTGCAGGGAGCAAGAGAAAAATGCATAATATATCTGTGAATAATGAAGGCGAGGAAAATGCTTTCAATGCAATCACTCTGACACTTAAGACGCAATCATAGGCTGATTCTGCCTCCTTGCAGAACAGCTTAAATCCTTTATTTGTTAAGGGACCTGTAACAATTCACAGCAAGGTTCAGCCGCTCTATTGAATATTAAATACCTGGAACAGCATCTGTTGCTTTGAACAAAAGCCTTGCGTGCAGCCGAAGAAATCTACCGGCAGGTTCTCTGTATCAGGTAATGCAATGTGAGAACCGGCGCATGGGCGTTCTTAAGGGATAGCGCTACTGAAAAATTAAAGGGAGTCTTTAGCTAAAGCGGAAAAAAAAATGCATTACTAGAAATATATTCACCATCCAAGACTCTGTGAGTAAGTGCTGAAATGCCACGTAGGTTCACTCAGATTTTTCCCACTTCTGTCTACCTTCACCTTTGCCTAACATCCTACCCTTGCCCTAAGTTCTGCCAGTGATCCAAGATTAAAGGGGTTATCCCATAATTAATGGAAAAAAAATAAAAATCTGACATCATATACTACATGACAACCTTTTTCTAACAAAACTGGAATCAGCCCTGTACCTCACATGGATCCAGAGATCTCCCCATTTATTGCTCCAGTTGATTTGCTAGATTTATCTCAAGCTGGCAACCTCGGGGGAGTGCCTTTTCCCAGGGGGCATGTCCTTTCTGCTGCAGCTCTCCCTGTTATAGCTCATGGGGCTAGTCCTTTCTGCTGCAGCTTTCCCTGTTATAGCTCAGAAGATACAGTTAAGTCCAGAAATATGTCGACAGTGACATACGTTTTTCCATTTTAGCTGTTTACCAAAATATATTCAAGATACAGTTACATAATCAATATAAAGTGCAGACTCTTAGCTTTAATTTGAAGGTATTAATATCCTAATTGGAGGAAGGGTTTAGAAATTACAGCTCTTTAATATGTAGCTGCCTCTTTTTCAAGGGACCAACGGTACAGTAATTGGACAATCATCTAAAAAGCTAATTAATGGGCTATTCCCTTGTTATTCCATCATCAATTAAGCAGGTAAAAGGTCTGGAGTTGATTCCAGGTGTGTCATTTGCATTTGGAAACTGTTGCTGTGAACCGACAATATGCTATCTAAGAAGCTCTTAATGGAAGTAACATAGTAACATAGTTTATAAGGCCGGAAAAAAAGACATCTGTCCACCCAGTTCAGCCTGTTATCCTGCAAGTTGATCCAGAGGAAGGCGAAAAACCCCTGTGAGGTAGAAGCCAAAATTCCTCCCGACTCCAATCAGTCAATCAGAATAACTCCCTGGATCAACGACCCATTTCTAGTAGCTGAAACCTTTAATATTATTACACTCCAGAATACATCCAGGCCCCTCTTGAACTCTTTTAGCGAACTCATCATCACCACCTCATCAGGCAGAGAGTTCCATAGTCTGACTGCTCTTACGGTAAAGAATCCTCTTCTATGTTTATGTACAAACCTTTTTTCCTCCAGATGCAGAGGATGTCCCCTCGTCACAGTCTTTTGGATCCAGAGATGATGGGAGAGATCTCTGTACTGACCTCTGATATATTTATACATAGTTATTAAATCTCCCCTCAGTCATCTTTTTTCTAAAGTGAATAACCCTAATTTTGATAATCTTTCTGGGTACTGTTGTCTACCCATTCCAGTTATTACTTTAGTTGCCTTCCTCTGAACTCTTTCCAGCTCTGCTATGTCTGCCTTGTTCACAGGAGCCCAGAACTGTACACAGTACTCCATGTGTGGTCTGACTAGTGATTTGTAAAATGGCAGGACTATGTTCTTATCATGGGCACCTATGCCCCTTTTGATGCAACCCATTATCTTATTGGCCTTGGCAGCAGCTGCCTGACACTGGTTTCTACAGCCCAGTTTTCTGTTCACTAAAATTCCCAAGTCCTTTTCCATGTCAGTGTTACCAAGTGTTTTACCATTTAGTATGTACTGGTGACTTGCATTATTCCTTCCCATGTGCATAACCTTACATTTGTCAATGTAAGGCTACTTTCACACTAGCTGCAGGGGTGTCCGGCAGGCTGTTCCGGCGGGTGAACAGCCTGCCAGATCCGTGCTCCCGCCAGTGCATGTGTGTAGCTGGAACTACGCTCCGGAGTTCCAGCCGCAGCACTGAAAATATGCCAAGAGGCAGCCGAACTAAAACTATGACATGTCTTTTGTCCCTTGAAATTACTCCAAAATAGCAGCTCTTAGAAAACCTTCAAACAGTTTATCCACGACAGACGTTAAACTTACCGGCCTATGGTTTCCAGGCTCTGTTTTTGGTCCCTTTTTGAATATCGGCACCACATTTGCTATGCGCCAATCCTGTGGAACACTCCCTGTCAGTATAGAGACCTTAAAGGGATTCTGTCAGCAGCATTTCACCTATTGAGTTATTTATACCATCGGATTCGGCCAGTTATAAGCAGTTCTAAATTGTAATTGTTATAGGTCACAGAGGCAGTTTTTGTGTTAAAAAAATGATTTTTAGTAGCTGTCACTCACTGTTAATAAGGAGCCCAAGGGGAGTTGCCAACCGTTGCAGGAGCCCGGGCTCGGCGATTCCTTGGAGCCCAGGCACGGCCACCTACTTAATATTCACTTCACTGACTCGCTCAGTAAAGCTTCGGCGCGGACGAAATCCCGCGCATGCGCAGTACATCAAGAGGCCTGCGCCCGTGCAGTCTGCGGGCACTGGCCTCTCCTGATGTACTGCGCATGCGCGGGATTTCGTCCGCGCCGAAGCTTCACTGAGCGAGTCAGTGAAGTGAATATTAAGTAGGTGGGCGTGCCTGGGCTCCAAGGAATCGCCGAGCCCGGGCTCCTGCAACAGTTGGCAACTCCCCTTGGGCTCCTTATTAACAGTGAGTGACAGCTACTAAAAATCGTTTTTTTAACACAAAAACTGCCTCTGTGACCTATAACAATTAGAATTTTCAGATTTTAGAACTTGCTAATATAAACTCATGGCACCTAATGAATCCGATGGTATTAATATAATTCAGGTTGCAGTCTGTGCCGCATCCATAAGCATTTCAATGTGAAATGCTGGGCTGACAGATATCTCCCTTTTAAAATTAGTCTTAGATCAATCAATGAGGGTCTGGCTATGACATTACTTAATTCTCTTAGGATACAGGGGTGTATGCCATTTGTTCCTGGCGATTTGTCTATTTTAATCTGTTTAAGACGCCGCTGTACTTCTTCCTAGGTCAGACAGGGCACTTTTAATGGGGAATTTACTTTTACATTCTGCATTTCATCTGACAGCTTATTTTATTTTATTATTATATTTTATTTATTTTATATTTAATTTTAAATTTTATTTTTTGAATACAGTGAATAAAAAAATATTGAATAGCTTTGCTTTCTCCTCATCACTCTCTGCAACTCCCCCCTCATTACTCTGTAAGGGGCAGACACCTTCAGATTTATACTTTTTACCATTTATATAATTGAAGAACATTTTAGGGTTAGTTTTACTCTCTTTGGCAATTAATCTCTCGGTCTCTAGTTTGGCTGCTTTTATTCGTCTTTTACGTATTCTATTTTTTTCCTTATAGTTTTCCAATGCTTCCGCGCTACCCTCCTGTTTTAGAGACTTAAATGCTTTCTTTTTGCCATTTATTGCATTCTTTACAGTTCTATTTATCCACATTGTTTTTTACTTGTTCTTTAACCTTTTATTCCCATAAGGTATGTACCTCTCACAATTAGATATTACGGTGCTTTTAAAAGTCTCCCATTTTGTGGCTGTATTTTTATTTTTGAGGACTTTGTCCCAGTTAGTTAGGCCTATGGCCTCTCTTAGTTGGCTAAATTTAGCTTTTTTGAAGTTTTGTATTTTTGTTCCTCCCTGAAGAAACACTCGTTTGAATGACAATTGGAAGGTTATTACTTTATGGTCACTATTTCCCAGGTGTCCCCCAACCTGCACATCTGTTGTTCTGTCAGGTCTGTTGGTTAGTACTAAGTCTAGTATGGTCGTCCCCCTAGTCGGGTCCTAGGCTGAAAAAAAAAAGAAGAAATCTATCAGAGAGGTAGGGGAAATGTTAGGAGTGGCCAAATCAACAGTTTGGCACATTCTGTTAAAAAAAAAAGAACGCATTGGTGAGATCAGGAAGTCAAAAAAGCCTGGACAACAGTGGTGGATGATCACAGAATCCTTTTCATGGTGAACAAAAAACCCTTCACAACATCTACCCAAGTGAAGAACGCTCTCCAGGAAGTAGTGTATCAGTATCTAAGTCTACCATAAAGAGAAGAATTCACGAGAGGGTTCACCACATGTTGCAAACCAGCAATCAACCTCAAAAATTGAAAGGCCAGATTAGACTTACCAGAAAACATCTAAAGAAGCCAACCCAGTTATGAAACAGTTATGGAACAGATGAAACTAAGATCAACCTATACCAGAATGATGAGAAGAAGAAAGTATGGAGAACGCTTGGAACGGCTCATGATCCAAAGCACACCACATCCTCTGTAAAACACGACGGAGGCAGTGTGAAGGCATTGGCATGCATGGCTTCCCAATAGCACTGGGTCACTAGTGTTTATTGATGATGTCACTGAAGACAGGCACAGCTGGGTGAATTCTGAAGTGTACAGGGATATATGTGTACTTTGTGTACTATGTGTCTGCTCAGATTCAACCAAATGCAGTTTCACAATAAAGATGGACAATGACCCAAAACAGTTTATGAAAACAACCTAGGAGTTTTTTAAGGCACAGAAGTAGAATATTCTGCAATTGCCGAGTCAATCACCAGATCTTGAAACTTAAAGAGTAACTAAACTTTTGATTAAGTTTATGATAAAATGTCCTAAATGCCCTAATAATAGTTTTTGTAATGTACTTTATTAATGCATTTTGAATTTTTAATAGAGATATCCCCCCCTAAAGCGCACCTTTCCGTGAGCGCTTAATATCCACTTTTCTGTACACCTCCGACTTCTCAGTGGTATACAGAGTACAGAGTACAGTTTATAAATGGGACCACAGCGCATGGTGCACGGGCAGAAAAGTAGTTATTTGTATCACCCAAGTATGTTTGTGATGTAGGCTGAGTGACTGCTCAGTCTGCCTATCTCAGGACTGTTTGTATTCTAATCCAATGGGGTGCTGAGTCCCTAGACCTATTAAGTTCGGATCTAGGGACTCACCGTTCTATTTAAATCACCTTCACCTTGCCAGTTATAGGTCTTCCCTTGCTGTGCTCCTTTTTCTGTTGTGAGATTTGGATTGTTGTTATTTGGATTTGACTTTGGCTTGACTTGGACTCTGCTCTGCAATTTTGTTCCCTGTTTACCATCCGGTTTTGACCCTTGGCTTGTCTATTTGTGACGACCCTCCTCTTTGTGATTTGTTACTGTATTGACTCCCCCTGCACGACCGTTCTCTGTGTGTTTGACTGTTCTGGGTTCCAGTTGTGTGAACAGGTCCCTGCAGTTTTTTACCACGGGTGCTTGGTTTGACTCCCTGTATTCACCAGCATAGGGATGGTCGACAAGTTGCGGACTTGCCAGCGGGTTGGGTGCAAGTTAGTACTCACCTTTTATGTGTGTTTCCCTACCTACTGTGCTGACAAGGCACCATTGCATTGCAGAAAATGGTAACTGTATAACCTTTAGTACATTGATCTCCCCCTAGTGGTTCCTGCAGGCAGACAACTTTGGAATATGTGAAGCAGCAGGAGATTTATTAGTGGATTTAAAGCGGTTGTCTGGTGTAAATGCATTGAAAAAAATAAAGTGTTCAGAATGAGCATCATAATTTTAAAGAAGTAGTTCCACTGTTTTGACCATAGAACTTAGATTAAGTGGGTAACATTGAGGGCACCATTTCATTTTTATTCTTTTTTTTTTTTTTTAATTAAAATGTCTTCTGCTTACAGAGGTTATCCCATTACTCATGTAAAATATGAAAATACAGAACTCATACAGTACATGATAAGCTCTTTCTAAAAAATGCTAGGACCAGCCCTGTACCTCACATGGGTCCAGAGATCTCCCCATTCATTGCTCTACTAGATTTGTATTAAGCTGGCAGTTCAAGGGGAGTGTCTTTTCTGTTGCAGCTCAGGGGCGTCTCTTTCCTCTGTAGCTCTGTCCCTATCACAGCTCAGGAGGCAGTTGAAGGATGAAACTGAACATGTGTGGTCATCTCAGTGAGCCGGACAAAGAAACAATAAAAACAAAAATGCAGGTGGTGCTATACAGATAAATTTTATTGAATAACTCAGTGGCTATAATAATTTTTTTTTTAATCAGATACTTTTTTATTAAAAGTTTAACAACATTACAATTGAAGTTTGTTTGTCATCATTTACACAGACCACTGCTTTGGGTACATAGAGTGAAAACCATGGAGTCTACAGTATTATTGTATTTATTATCATAGCATACAATCTTTCAATTGTACCCCACAAAAAACAGAAACACCCACCCCCCACCCCCTGATGAGAAGACGGCCATACACCACCCCTGAACAGGCGACGTCTATATATATTTAACTCTGCACATTATGCTCTTTGTCTAATATTACATCTGATGTTAACCACTTTTCCCAAATCAGGCTATAATAAATTTTTAATTACATGCAATTACAAAAGTATTCAGATCCAGGCGCTGATTTGAAAACTGTAGAATATTTTTCGTGGGACAACCCCTTTAATAAAAAAAAACATTGTAAAGGTGTCTGAAATCCTGAGTATTGCGCTTTGGGTCCTGCTCTACTGGGAAATTGGGGCTGCACAAGGCTCAATAGTAAGTTTTCCTGTGGGGCCTTTGAGATCTGTGTACACCCCTAATTACACGCAACTAGAGATGAGCGAGCACTAAAATGCTCGGGTGCTCGTTATTCAAGACAAATTTTTCCCGATGCTCGGGTGCTCGTTTCGAGTAACGAACCCCATTGAAGTCAATGGGAGACTCGAGCATTTTTTGCAGGGGACCAAGGCTCTGCCTAGGGAAGGCTAGGTGAAAACCTGGAAACATCAGAAAATGAAGGAAACACCACGGAAATGGACAGGAAACAGCAGGGGCAGCATGCTGAGGCTGCCTAATCCCACCTAATTACCCCAAATTCTCCTGCAACAGCCTGGTGGTTACCCTCATGGCAATTGTGCTCACCCAGACCAAGAAAGACGAGGCACATGCCCATCACATGTTAGGGAAGCACCCAACTAGGTGCAACAAAGGTCCATCACCCATGCCCATGCTGGCACTGCTCTCCTATCCCCGGCCACACGATGCAGGCATAAGCCTGACACAGCATGGCGGTGATACCAACAAGTGACCAAGTTAGATGAGGTAGCAGGTGAGCCACCCAAAAATTTAGCCTGACGCAGCATGGCGGTGACAACAGAGTGACCAAGTTAGACTGAGGTAGCAGGAGGTGAAGCACGGATGGTAATTCGAAGGAGGAGGAGGATGGGTTGGAGGAAGAGGCATAGTAAGTCTGAGAAACCGTGACCGAGGTAGGCCCCGCAATCCTCCAAGTGGGCAGTACATGAGCGGCCCCAGAGTGACCGAGCTACACGACGGTAGCAGGTAGAGCACATTAAAAATTTAGCGTGGCCCAGTATGTGGACGTTGAGGGCTTGTGCATGTAGGTGGGCTGAACTTTTTTTCTGCTTGCGCTCCAACGTCTGCTGTAATGACAGCTGAACGTTGCTCAGGGACACATTGGTGGACAGTGTGGAGGATCATGGAGGTGAAGGGGTGGTTTTCCGGCGGGAGGCGCTCGTGCCGGGGTCCTGGGCTAGGGGTTGACTCACAGAGGCAGCGAGTGACACAGGGGAAGGAGCAGTGGTGGGACCCGCAGGAGGGGAACGGACGGCCTTGGTTCCATAGTGTTTAGCACTCGTATACCTACGCATGCTGGTGGTGGTTAGGCTGGTAGTGGTGGAACCCCCACTTAAAAATTTGGCATGAACTGGTACGGCTGTCAACATTGAGCTTGAACTAGTGGGGCATGTGTGGTATCGATTCTTCTCAGTTTAAAATCGTATACGTCCCCTATCTTGGGACCATATATTTCATGGATTTTTCAAACACGGAAAGGAAAAAGAGCTTGCTCTGGCCAGAGGAGTGTCTTTTCTACTGCAGCTAAGGGGACGTGTCCATGCTCTGCCTATCACAGGTCAGGAGCCAATTAAAAGAAGAACCAAAAAAAATCAGTATAATATCTAATATGTCCCCTATCCGGGTAAATTGTTTGGAGAGAGGGCCTGTAGGTGGGGGGCAGGCTGGGGGAAGGAGGTTGAGCTGGAAGAGCCAGAGGAGCGTGTGTGGTGGTGACAACAGCCGGATGGAGTTCGAAAAAATTTAGCATCAGCCGGTACGGTTGTCAACTATGAGATTGATCAAGAGGGGCATGTGTTGTATGTATTCTTCTCAGTTTAATACCGTATATGGCACCTATCCGGAAAAATAGTTTGGAGAGAGAGAAAGAGAGGAAAAAGACGTATTTTTAAATGTGACGTTCAGTATAGATCAGTTAAAGAGAAAGAAAGGATTTTATGAAATGGATTTGTATCACTGAGAGCAAAAGAACCTATTTTTTTACGTGACGTGCAGTATAGATCACTTGGAGATAAAAAGGGGAATGTGTAGACTTGGGCTGCTATAGTGCAAACCACTATGGTGGTGACAACGAGTCACTATGGGAGTGAGCGAGTGACACTGCGGGAGCAGGCGAACCACATAAACTTTTTTCGTGGCCCTGTATGGCAGCGGTGACAACAGTGTGACTGAGTTAGTATGCGGTAGCTGGTGAAGCACCCAAAAATTTAGCCTTACACAGCATGGCGGTTACACCACCAATGACTTTGTCTGACTGAGAATGCAGTGAAATGGCTTTTGTTGAGCCTCCGAAAAATTTTTCTTTTCGGAGTACATAAAGTCTACCCTCAGCAAAAAAAATTTTTTTTTAAATGTCGGTACTTGCGCCTCCTGAAAAATTGTTTTGGACTGTCTGTTTGACGCTCCTGAAACATTGTTTTACACTGTCTGTAGTTGACACTGTGGAAAAATTGTTTGGAGAGAGGGCCTGTAGGTGGCCCTCCGGAAAAATTGTTTAGAGAGAGGGCCTGTAGGTGGACCTCCGGAAAAATTGTTTGGAGAGAGGGCCTGTAGGTGGACCTCCGGAAAAATTGTTTAGAGAGAGGGCCTGTAGGTGGACCTCTGGAAAAATTGTTTGGAGAGAGGGCCTGTAGGTGGACCTCCGGAAAAATTGTTTGGAGAAAGGGCCTGTAGGTGGACCTCCGGAAAAATTGTTTAGAGAGAGGGCCTGTAGTTGGATCTCCGGAAAAATTGTTTGGAGAGAGGGCCTGTAGGTGGACCTCCGGAAAAATTGTTTGGAGAGAGGACCTGTAGGGGGCCCTCCGGAAAAATTGTTTAGAGAGAGGGCCTGTAGGTGGACCTCCAGAAAAATTATTTAGAGAGAGGGCCTGTAGGTGGACCTCCGGAAAAATTGTTTGGAGAGAGGGCTTGTAGGTGGACCTCCGGAAAAATTGTTTGGGGAGAGGACCTGTAGGGGGCCCTCCGGAAAAATTGTTTAGAGAGAGGGCCTGTAGGTGGACCTCCAGAAAAATTATTTAGAGAGAGGGCCTGTAGGGGGCCCTCCTGAAAAAATTGTGGTAAAAGAGTGCCAGTTGGACCTCTAAAAAATGGTGTTTTTTGGGTCAGCGTTAGGCAAAGACGACGAGGAGGAGGAGTAGGAGGAGTAGAGAAGAGGAATCGGATACATAAGTAATGTTAATCTTTAGCTGCTTTCCCCCGGAGGAGATTTGAATTCCGGTGAAATCCAGGCTTTATTCATTTTAAAAAGCGTCAGCCTGTCAGCGCTGTCAGTTGACAGGCGTGTACGCTTATCGGTGATGATGCCACCAGCTGCACTGAATACCCGCTCTGACAACACGCTAGCGGCAGGGCAGGCCAGCACCTCCAAGGCATACAGCGCCCAGCTTTGAAACCCAGTAGTTGTATGGAGCAGAGTGATCGGTCCGGACGTTGGTATGGTCAGCTACGTACTCCCTCACCATCTTTCTGTACAGCTCCCCCCTACTTTGCCTAGACTGGGGACAGGTGACAGTGTCTTGCTGGGGTGACATAAAACTGGCAAAGGCCTTGGAGAGCGTTCCCCTGCCAGTGCTGGACAAGCTGCCTGCTCGCCTCCTCTCCCCCCGCTACTTGGCCCACAGAACCGTGCCCTCTGCCGCTAGCGGTGTCAGATGGGAAGGATTGTTTCAGCTTGTGCACCAGGGCCTGTTGATATTGATTCACTCTCATACTCCTTTCCTCTACAGGGATGAGAGTGGAAAGGTTCTGCTTGTACCGTGGGTCCAGGAGAGTGAACACCCAGTAATGGTGTTTGAAAAAATGCTTCTAACGCGAGGGTCACGGGATAGGCAGCCTAACATGAAGTCTGCCATGTGCGCCAGAGTCCCAACACGCAAGAATTCCCTCTCCTCACTGGCCTGACTCTCCATTTCCTCCTCCTCCAAGTCCTCCTCTTCAGCCCATACACGCTCAAGAGTTAAGGACTGAGCACTGGTACCCTCTTCTGTCTTGCCGACATTCTCCTCCTCTTCCTCATCCCCCTCCTCCGATACGCGCTGAGAAACAGACCGGAGGGTGCTCTGGCTTTCAAGCGACGTATCTTCCTCCACCGTGTCTTGTGACAAGCGCAAAGCATCCGACTTCATGCCGAGCATTGAGTTTTTCAACAGGCAAAGCAGCGGGATGGTGAGGCTGATAATGGCGGCATCGCCGCTGACCATCTGTGTTGACTCCTCAAAGTTGCTCAACACCTGGCACATATCAGACATCCACGTCCACTCCTCATTGTAGACTTGAGGAATCTGAGTGACCTGACTACCAGTTCTGGTGGAAGTTGACATCTGGCAGTCTACAATCGCTCTGCGCTGCTGGTAAACTCTGGATAACATGTTTAATGTCGAATTCCATCTTGTGGGCATGTCGCACAACAGTCGGTGAGCGGGCAGTTGTAGCAGCGCTGCGCTGCCCTGAGAGTGGCAGCATCTGTGGTCGACTTGCGGAAATGTGCACAGATGTGGGGCACCATGGTGAGCAAATCAGACAGATTGGGGTATGTCTTGAGGAACCGCTGAACTATTAGATTGAACACATGGGCCAGGCATGGCACATGTGTCAGTCTGCCGAGTTGCAGAGCCGCCACCAGGTTACGCCCGTTGTCACACACAAACATGCCTGGCTTGAGGTTTAGCGGTGCCAGCCACAGATTGGTCTGCGCTGTGATGCCCTGTAACAGCTCTTGGGCGGTGTGCCTTTTGTCACCTAAGCTCAGCAGTTTGAGCACCGCCTGCTGGCGCTTACCCACGGCACTGCTGCTGCGCCTAGAGCTACCGACTGAAGGCGCTGTGCCCATGGATGGTAATTCGGAGGAGGAGGTGGAGGAGGAGGAGGGGTCGGAGGAGGAGGCATAGTACATCTGAGAGACCGTGACCGAGGTAGGCCCCCGCAATCCTCGGTGTGGGCAGTACATGAGCGGCCCCAGGGTCAGACTCGATCCCAGCCTCCACCAAGTTAACCCAATGTGCCATCAGGGAGATATAGTGTCCCTGCCCGGCAGCACTTGTCCACGTGTCCGTGGTTAGGTGGACCTTCTCAGAAACAGCGTTGGTCAGGGCACGGATGATGTTCTGTGACACGTGCTGGTGTAGGGATGGGACGGCACATTGGGAAAAATAGTGGCGGCTGGGGACCGAATACCGAGGGGCAGCCACCGCCATGAGGTTGCGAAAGGCCTCGGTCTCTACCAGCCTATAGGGCAGCATCTCCAGGCTCAGCAATTTGGAGATGTGGACGTTGAGGGCTTGGGCATGTGGGTGGGTGGAACTGTATTTCCTCTTGCGCTCCAGCGTCTGCTGTAAAGACAGCTGAACGCTGCGCTGGGACACATTGGTGGACTCTGTGGAGGATCGTGGAGGCGAAGGTGTGGTTTAACGGCGGGAGGTGCTCGTGCCGGGGTCCTGGGCAGGGGGTTGACTAGCAGAGGCAGCGAGTGGCACAGGGGAAGGAGCAGTGGTGTGACCCGCAGGAGGTGAACGGCCTTGGTTCCATTGAGTGGGGTGTTTAGCACTCATATGCCTGCGCATGCTGGTGGTGGTTAGGCTAGTAGTGGTGGCACCCCTGCTGATCCTGGTGTGGCACAGGTTGCACACCACAGTCCGTCAGTCATCCTCACTTTCTTTAAAGAACCTCCAAACTTGCAAACATCTAGGCCTCGCCACGGGAGCTTCACTACGTGAAACAGTTGCTGCTGATGCACCAGCTCTGGCCCTGCTTCTGCCTCTGGCCACACCACTGCCTCTTCCAACCTGTTCTGGTGCAGCACTCGCCTCCGCCTCAGAAGCACTGTCTTCACTCGGCTTATCAACCCAGCTTGGGTCAGTCACCTCGTCATCCTCCGATTCCTCAGTCTGCTCCCCCCTCGGACTTCCTGCCCTGACAACAACTTCACCACTGTCTGACAACCGTGTCTCCTCATCATCCAACACCTCTTTACACACTTCTTCCACTAAGTCAACATTGTCATCATCATCATCACCCACAGACTGCGACAGTTGGAAAACTTGGGCATCGGGAAAGAGGTCAGCAGCAACCTGAGAAGTGGTTTGTGACTCTGGGAAGGGTCCAGAAAACAGTTCCTCAGAGTATGCCGGATCGCATTCCAAATTTTCCTGGGAGGGGGCAGACTGGGGGGAAGGAGGTTGAGGTGGAGGAGCAAGAGGAGTGCTCCCTTGGGTAACGTGGGTGGACTGCGTGGAAGACTGACTGGTGGACAAATTACTTGAAGCATTGTCCGTAATCCACGACATCAGCTGTTCGCACTGTTGTGGTTTCAACAGTCCTCTACCACGTGTCCCTGTAAGTTGAGACATGAAGCTAGGGAGTGTAGCTCTGCGGCGTTCCCCTGCTCCCTCATCAGCAGGTACTGTCTCACCCTGCCCAGGACCACGGCCTCTGCCCCCTTAAGTAATTGAATGCCCACGCCCTCGTCCTCGACCCTTAGCCCTGGGGTTCAACATTTTCTGTATATAAGTGTATTATATAAAAAAATAAAAATAAATGGGCCTGCTGTACTGAAACCCACAAACTTGTTCAATCTGAACAAGAAAATATATAGGTGGATAAGTTAGAGCAAAATTACGTATGTTATTACGTACCGTGCAGTATGGAGCAATTACACTGAAACTATTAGATTAGGCAGACTTGGTCTGCTTAAGTGCAACCCAGACAAATGTTGCACAGAGATTTTTGTAATGTAGCTGTATCAGTGAGAGCAAAAGACCTTTTTTACTGACGTGACGTACAGAATGTGTCACCTGGACAGAAAATACGGATTGTGCTTTGTATATAGGTGGATAAGTTAAGAGCTAAATTACGTATGTTATTACGTACCCGTGCAGTATGGAGCAATTACACTGAAAACTATTAGATTAGGCAGACTTGGTCTGCTTAATTGCAACCCAGACAAATGTCGCACAGAGATTTTTGTAATGTAGCTGTATCAGTGAGAGCAAAAGACCTTTTTTTAATTACGTGACGTACAGAATGTGTCACCTGGACAGAAAATACGGATTGTAGTGACTGGACAGCTGAACTGTGACACACAGAATGGTTCCACACAGCTGTATGAAA
>ONZH01020401.1:0-46016 GCA_900303285.1 Rhinella marina
TGATGAAGAAAATGTAACGGTGCAGTGGACCGTCTGTGAAGCAAACCTATATATTCCCACCATGCCAGCCATGGGTTGTACATTAACTAATAACAGGAAAAACAAAAAAAATATTTTACAGGAGGGTCAACTACAGACACTCCAAAACTAATTTTTGGGAGGCTCACCTACAGACATTTGACTGCAATCTCAGTCTGACCAAGGCATTGGTGGTGTCACTGCCATGCTGTGTCAGGCTAAATTTTTGGGTGCTTCACCTGCCACCTGAGTCTAACTTAGTCACTATGGGTTCACCACCATGCTGTGTCAGGCTACATTTTTGGGTGGTTCACCTGCTACCTCAATCTGACTTGGTCACTTGTTGGTGTCACTACGCTGTCACCATGCTGTGTCAGGCTTATGCCTGCGTCGTGGGGCGGGGGATAGCAAAGCAGTGCCAGCATGAGCAGTGGTGTCACCTGCAGGCGGTGATGGACCTTCGTTGCACCTAGTTGGGTGCTTTCCTAACATGTGCCAGCACATGTGCCTTGCCCATCTTGGTCTGGGTCAGCACAATTGTCTTGAGGGTCACCACCAGGCTGTTGCCCAGAATTTGGCATAATGGTACGATTAGGCAGCCTCAGAGGCATCCATGCATGCTGCCCCTGCTGTTTCCTGTCCATTTCCGTGGTGTTTCCATCATTTTCTAAGGTTTCCAGGTTTTCACGCAACCTTCCCTATGCAGAGCCCCGGTCCCCTGCAAAAAATGCTTGAGTCTCCCATTGACTTCAATGGGGTTCGTTATTCGAAACGAGTACCCGAGCATCGGGAAAAATTCGATTCGAATAACGAGCACCCGAGCATTTTAGTGCGCGCTCATCTCTAGTCTTATGTGAGGCTTTGCTGTATGGATCATTTTGTGGGGTAAAGTGAGGGTGAATTTTTAGAGATAATTGTCCTGCAAAAATCAAGCCCTCACACAGCTCCGTAGGAAAAAAAAGTAATTATGGATCTTGGGATGCAAAAACATTTTCCTCTTTTTATAAAAAAGCTTTTTATTGTCAACAGTAGTAAAACAAAAAAAACTTTATGTATTTGGTATTAATGTAATCGTACTGACTCAGTGACAGTATTGCTGTTATGTGTACCCCAAAATGGCAGCACTAAAAACTAAACTTGTCCCGAAAAAAAATAAGCCCTCATACGGCTACATCGACAGAAAAATAAAAAAGTTATAGCTCTTGAAAGGCGATGATGAGTAAATGAAAAAAAAAATCACTTCATTAGGGACTAAAACAGGTTGGTCACTACGAGGTTAAGCATTGCAAAAAAAAGAATTTTTTTTATACCCAGTTAAAAGGGAATTTAAAGGGAATTGGTCAGCAGGATAATCACAATTGAAATAAAGCCATGGCCTAATAGCACTTACCTTAATTCCAGATGAGCCTTTGTTTCAGCAATAGATGTTTTCTATCGTCTGAAAATCCAGTTTATTTGGTATGCAAATGAACCAGTAAGGTGCCCAAAGGGGCTTCACTCTTGCAGGAAGGAGCCCAGGCACGCCTCCTACACCACATTCAAGCCATAACTCTGCCCCCTTTCCCCTGCTCCCAGCATGAGGATCGGCTTGGGCACTAGCAGGAGGCGTGCTATGGCTTTACTTCAATAGTGATTATCCTGGTGACAGATTCCCTTTAAAGGGGTGGTCTCACCAGCAAATGGCATTTATCATGTAGAGAAAGTTAATACAAAGAACGTAATAATGTATTGTTACTGTCCATATTGCCTCCTTTGCTGGCTTCATCCATTTTTTCATCTCATTATACACTTGTTTCCATGGTTACGACCACCCTATAATCCAGCAGTGATGGCCTTGCTTGCATACTATGGGTAAAAGCTTTTTCCTATAGTGTGCAAGCATGGCCACCGCTGTTGGATTGCAGCCATGGTAATAACCATGGAAACAAGAAGTGTATAATGTGATGGAAAGATGAATGAAGCCAGCAAAGAGGGCAATATGGACAATCACGAGACATTAGTGCCTTGTATTAACTTAATTAATCTACATGAAAAATGCCATTTGCTGAAGTTAAGCAACCCCTTTAAGTTCATATCCAGTGCAGTGAATAGGAAGCAATCTCGAGTGTATCTTTTTATTTGACTATGAAAATCTGTATCCCCGAATTTCACTTTACACATCTAGTTCCAAGCTATGTCAGTGTCAGCTACATTGTTTTTCTAGGTCCTGTTTTCACAACCCTTCAAGGTATGTACATTATTGGCAAAGAGCTATACAGTAAATACATGTATGACAGCACATAACAGTATCTATAACATGGCGATGAAGCAGGAGGAAGCAACATCGGTATTTTATCCACAGGAGCTGTAGTTACCAGAATTTCATTTTTTTGTCTCAAAAAACAAGAACAAAAAAACATCTCTGGGAAATATTTCATAAAATCCCATTGACTACAGTGCAACATCTGGCCACCATTTGTGAATACCTCCTTGAATTAAAAAAAAAAACAAACCAAAGCAAACGGTGGAAAACGAAGAAACAACACCAAAAACCCTGAAGTACATAAATATAGTACTGTATATATGGTATTAGTAAAAATCAAGATTTATATAGGAAGTCCTACAACTAATATTTACAACATACTGTATATTGGATGTTCCATAAATGTCTGATTGATGAAGGTTCTTTACCCGGGGATACTGACTAGTAGGTAGAATACTGATTAAACCAGGGATCTGGACTTCTCTGCAGAGGAGTCACTAAGTTGCAGCCTCTTGGAGTAGTGCCAGTGTAAATGAGAGCTGACCCACAGAGGCCAATTACAGTGGTGCAGAGCAATGAAGAATAACAGGCAAAACTCAAAGTCAGTAACAGGCTGAGATTAGGGCAGGCAGAGTTCATGCAAATAAATGAAACAATTTAAAGGTCTGGCCTTGTAGTAGAGGATCACTATAGTAAAGAGGCACAGGTCAGGCAGTGGAGGGTCAGAATCCAGAAAACAGGCACAGGTCGGTGCACAGGCAGACAACAGGAACAAACACTTTTGGTACGAACTAGAAATCTAGGAACCTAACTGCTCAGGCAAAGAAAGAGACAAACTACACAGCATATATAACCGAAACTGATTGATAATTGGAATCAGCCTAGCAGCTGCATATAGACCAAAAGTACAGTGCCTACAAGTAGTATTCAACCCCCTGCAGATTTAGCTGGTTTGATAAGATGCAAATAAGTTAGAGCCTTCAAACTTCAAACAAGAGCAGGATTTATTAACAGATGCATAAATCTTACAAACCAAAAAGTTATGTTGCTCCGTTAAATTTTAATAAATTTTAAACATAAAAGTGTGGGTCAATTATTATTCAACACCTCAAACCACCAGAATTCTGTTTGGTTCCCCTAAAGTATTAAGAAGTAGTTCAGGCACAAAGAACAATGAGCTTCACATGTTTGGATTAATTATCTGTTTTTCCAGCCTTTTCTGACTATTTAAGACCCTCCCCAAACTTGTGAACAGCACTCATACATGGTCAACATGGGAAAGACAAAGGAGCATTCCAAGGCCATCAGAGACAAGATCGTGGAGGGTCACAAGGCTGGCAAGGGGTACAAAACCCTTTCCAAGGAGTTGGGTCTACTTGTCTCCACTGTTGGGAGCATCATCCGGAAGTGGAAGGCTTATGGAACTACGGTTAGCCTTCCACCGCCTGGACAGCCTTTGAAAGTTTCCTCCCGTGCCGAGGCCAGGCTTGTCTGAAGAGTCAAGGCTAACCCGAGGACAACAAGGAAGGAGCTCTGGGAAGATCTCATGGCAGTGGGGACATTGGTTTCAGTCAATACCATAAGTAACGTACTCCACCGCAATGGTCTCCGTTCCAGACGAGCCCGTAAGGTACCTTTACTTTCAAAGCGTCATGTCAAAGCATCATGTTACAGTTTGCTCATGATCACTTGGAGGACTCTGAGACAGACTGGTTCAAGGTTCTCTGGTCTGATGAGACCAAGATCGAGATCTTTGGTGCCAACCACACACGTGACGTTTGGAGACTGGATGGCACTGCATACGACCCCAAGAATACCATCCCTACAGTCAAGCATGGTGGTGGCAGCATCATGCTGTGGGGCTGCTTCTCAGCCAAGGGGCCTGGCCATCTGGTCCGCATCCATGGGAAGATGGATAGCACGGCCTACCTGGAGATTTTGGCCAAGAACTTCCGCTCCTCTATCAAGGATCTTAAGATGGGTCGTCATTTTATCTTCCAACAAGACAACGACCCAAAGCACACAGCCAAGAAAACCAAGGCCTGGTTCAAGAGGGAAAAAATCAAGGTGTTGCAGTGGCCTAGACAGTCTCCTGACCTTAACCCAATTGAAAACTTGTGGAAGGAGCTCAAGATTAAAGTCCACATGAGACACCCAAAGAACCTAGATAACTTGGAGAAGATCTGCATGGAGGAGTGGGCCAAGATAACTCCAGAGACCTGTGCCGGCCTGATCAGGTCTTATAAAAGACGATTATTAGCTGTAATTGCAAACAAGGGTTATTCCACAAAATATTAAACCTAGGGGTTGAATAATAATTGACCCACACTTTTATGTTTAAAATTTATTAAAATTTAACGGAGCAACATAACTTTTTGGTTTGTAAGATTTATGCATCTGTTAATAAATCCTGCTCTTGTTTGAAGTTTGAAGGCTCTAACTTATTTGCATCTTATCAAACCAGCTAAATCTGCAGGGGGTTGAATACTACTTGTAGGCACTGTATGTTAACCCTTGCAACACTGCAGCATGAGATGAGATTCAATAAAGAATGTTCCTAGTAGAAACACAGGACACTGGGTTCTGGGAGCCCCTGCCAGAGAACTGGAACTGTGACAAACACAGGGTGAGTGGAGGGGCGCCGATGCCCATTCAAAGTCATGGGGTAACGGTAGGCACGAACCGCTGAAATCACACCATTTGACATACACATAAGAAAAAAGGATACAAAAATGCATCACACCAGTTCTTGTATCCTGCACGGTCCGGGGAAAAAAAAAGTATATTTTTTTACAATGGAACTTTATGGTGAACGGATGTTGCTGTATGGCATCAATCTGAGGCATCTGTTTAACGTATACGATTTTTGTGTATGTTAAACGGATGAGAAAAACATGATGTGAATCCAGCTAGTTGTTTCCTTTACATGCACATTGGAATTCCTTTTTCTTGAGTTTAGAAGTGTAATGGAGAACGTCAACACCCCCACCAACTACACATTTATGAAATCTTATTGCTATGCCTTAAATGGCAATAGTTAGAGATGAGTGAATCATTCAAAAAATTATTCGCCGAACATTCGCCGTACTTTTTCTAAGATTCGTATAATCGACGAATAGATTTGTTGTATTTGCGTACAAAATATACGTTATTATGAGCTAATAACGAATGTTCATTTAAAAAATGTACACAACGTATTAGAAGACGTACGCATGAGCGTACAAATAGCGTACAAATCCTCAGCGTACTATTGTCTACGCGATTACGTAATACAATCTCACATCAAAAAGGTTTGGGACACGGTACTCAGCCGAAGGCAGGCATCGATTCAGGTCCTCTACTTATATAATTCAACACAAACGCAACTACATCTTAAAATGGTCAAACTTTATTTAGTATATGGTATATTAAAAAGTACACACAGACAATAAATATATATCTAGCGATGGTAGAAAAATCCAAACGGATGCACCAATTTAATCAATCGCCAAGTGTCTAGGGTGGTAAAGCAAACGTTCACAATAAAATGTCAATCAATATATACAATGTCTATTTATCATACCATGAATGTATCTTAAAGTGCCAGTGCATTCAATCCTAAATAGGTAATCATACATTGCATAGCTATAAGTACATAGTGTTACAGAACATGCCTACCAGCCCCAGGCACTCCACTCTCTAAAAGTTTGACCATTTTAAGATGTAGTTGCGTTTGTGTTGAATTATATGAGCGATTACGTAATACGCAGAGAGGCCGCGGCGTGCACTCCTCAGGGGCAGAGCGAATATTCGAAAATGGCATCCAGGTGATCCTCATCATTTAGCTCTGAAGAGCTGAAATTCCTGATCCGGCTGATAGTGAGGATTACGATGGCACACACCTCCATCCAAACCAGCATAATGCCTCATTCACACAGTCACTGTTTGGTCAGTGTTTTCCATCAGTGATTGTGAGCCAAAACTAGGTGTGGCTCTAAACACAGAACAGCTGCAGATCTTTCCCTTATACCTTATGTCTGTGGAGGCTCCACTCCTGTTTTTGCCTCACAATCACTGATGGAAAGCACTGACCAAAACACTGATGTGTGAATGAGGCTTAAGAAGGAGGTGATCCAGCAGGTGATCCAAGGCCTGCGGCATCATTTCCACACCGTGCAGACCCCGGGCCAGATCCAGCGGAAATGGTCCGATCTGAAATTCAAATGCCCAGAGCGGCTTAATGAGATCCGCGCAGAGATACAGCAGGGTGAGTAACAAAATATTTGATAAGTAAAAACATGTAAAAAAATTAGTGTACTGTATTGTATATATACCAGAAGTCACTGCCATTAATGCAAAAAGTATAGAAGGACAACGTGGTCTTGCGTAGTGCGCTGCAGTAATTTTGTTTCATGCTAGGCAACGCCTCTCTAACTATCGACCCAAACAACTTAAGTGAAGGTATTCTAGTCATTATTGTTAATGGTGCTGGCCGTTCTCCCGTTTATGTCAGGCAAATGCACTAGTTCGAAAGAAAGTACCCTTATATGCCCCTTCATAGTTAGCGCTTTCTCCTCCTACACACAGACTCAAAGACGTGCCCATGCTGTCAGTGGGCGATATCCAAAGTATTCCTACCTCACCGTGTTAACGATATAAAGAAAGTTATTGCGACGATAACGTTATCTATTGCCATAAATACCTTTTTAGAAGAAAAAAATATGATATGGCCCCCCTCTCACACCCATAACATCTTAATAGTAGTATGTTTTAGTATTAAAAAGAGTCATCATCTAACAATTGTGTACATTTTTATGTTGCAGAGCACCGTCAACGACGGCATCACCAGGACAGCCCCTGAAGTACCTGCAACCTCTAGTAAGTGTAAAACATATTTAATTTATTTTTCATCCAAGCTACGTGGGAGTGCAGCTGCAGTAAGAGCACTAGTGGTTAGGAACGGGATCCTCCAGCCCCAAACTATTCCCATGTAGCTACAACTGTTCATTAGAGTTGAATGTAAGGCTACTTCTACACCAGCGGCAGCCCGGATTCAGCAGGTGAAGGGTCCCTCCGGATCCATGCTGACGCAGGTACACGTGTGGGGAGCAAAAATACAACATGTAACTGTTGTATTTTCGCTCCGGCTGCCTCTTAGCAGGGGCTAACGTGCTGTGGCCGGATTCGCGGCCCACCCCCATTACAGTGAATTTGGGCCAGAGCATGGTTACGGCCCCACACGTGTACCTGCGGCAGCGCGGATCCGGAGGGACCCTTCTCCCGCCGGATCAGGGCTGCCGCTAGTGTAGAAGTAGCCTTAGGCCATTATTTAATGATTTTTGACAGCTGCTGCACCACAGAGAAGCCGCTCTCACTGTCCTCCACCCCAGCGAGAGAGGACCCCACCTACCCCTCCAACACCACCAGCCCAGCTAGAAGGCAGGTAAAAAAAAAAGTGTAATGGGTGGACCTTCTGTCTTCAAAATATGAGCTAAATGTATGTTTTATCTTTGGTAGCTCCAACCGACAGGGAGCACTTTTCCCCTGGACCATGGGAAGACCATGCCGTATGGGTGTCCAGTAAGTACTACAAAAGGCTTAGTCAGTACAGAATACATGTCACAGAATAAGTCGCTCCAGTACATTAAAGTTTAGATTTTTTTTGTGGGACAACCACTGTAACTCGATCATACAAACTAAGTACAAAACTGTTTCCACCCCTACAGACATCCCCACTGACTTCGAAGTGGAGGCTGGATTACGGCTCCACGTTGCCTCCCGGCTCATTCGTGGCCTGCAGCTGGAGCTGCAAGAGCTGCAGGACATGATGGCCCGACGTCGGCAAAGGCCGGCGTAATCTTATGTTTTTGTTCCTTTATTTTGTTTATTATATTATTTATTTGTTAAATATAAGTTTTTATTTATTACTAAAATATTCTTGAAAAATCTGTGTTTTGAGTGTTTTGTTAAACCTTTAACACCTTCCTGATCCTGACATAGTGTGAAGAAGACAGAGTTTTTTTCCCATGGCCATTTTCCCATATTAATGAACACAGCGGTGTCTGCCGGCCGAAGTATTACTACATTACACACACTCCTGTTCACTGATTACAATTGACAGACAGAAAAATAAAAAAGGCTTGGCTTGTTTGGGCAACAAGCCTGTACATTCTACCTTAACATAGGCAGTGAAAATTATATATCAGCTTTTTATGGCTGCCCTAGCCAGTAGTAGTAGGTAGTAGGGGACGGGGTATATCAGCATAGAGTGATAGGTAAAATAAATACAACAGACTGCAGTGGTGTATAACAATGTCTGCTAATATAACTTGTGTGGAAGGCAGAGGCAGTGTAAAAAAAGTTTTTTTTTTGTTTTTTTTTTAAATATATATAACACACATATATATTTTTTTTTTGGAGGGGGGGGACTAAAGGCTGAGGCTCCAAAACAAACTTAACAATACTAAATAGAACTATTAGTAACGTTAACTAACAAAAGCTACTCTCCTACTAAGCGTAGAAAATGGAGGTGGAGGTAGACAATAGTGTTTGATTTTGAAATAGGGTTTTGGAAACTTCGGGTTCGCACAGCCCATGACATGACACAAGACATTTGGCTGTAAAATTATGGCCCGGCTGACAGCAACAGTGGGAAGACACTCAGACTATTCTGCCCTGCAAGGCCTGATCTAATCACTACCAGCATCAGCAAGAGGAGTATGAAATTCGGATGCAATCCAGCCTTTATTCATTTTTATAAAAGTCTTTTTTTGAACACTGCCCAGGGACAGATTTGTCCTTTTGGGTGTCACCCCCCCCGCGGCACTAAAAACCCTCTCTGACATGACACTTGAGGCTGGGCAGGAAAGAAGCCCTAGTGCATAGTGGGACAGTTCCGGCCACTGTTGTAATCTGCCTGCCCAGAAGTCCAGGGGGTTTGAGAAGAGGCTTTGTGAGCCAGACTGCAGGTAAGCCTGAACCTGCTCATTGAGGCGGGTGATCTGGGCCTGCTCACTTGGCTGTAGCTGTTGGGAGCCTGCAGAGAAAAATTCCTGCATCATACTAATTAGGCTAAACTGGCTGCTGCTGGTTGTGGCAGAAGGTAGATTACTTGGCCGGACCTCCTTCTCAGACATGCTGGCAGCAGGCTGGGGCTGGCTGAAAGCTGTGGCCAGGTTCCTACATAGCTTCTCGCGCAATGATACTAATGTCTCTTCCCTTTCCTGGGGAGGAAAACAATCCCCCATGTTAGATTGATACCGCGGGTCCAGAAGCATCGCCAGACAGTATTCGTCAGTCTGCCTTATGTTTAGGATACGCCTGTCAGTGCGTAAGCATGTGAGCATACAACTCGCAATCCTGCCCAGCGTGCCTGAGAGGCCACTTCTTTCCATCTCAGCCTCTCTCTGAGAAACTGCTGTGTCCCTGAAAGTCTCATCATCCTCATCCTCCAGCTGTGTCGTCTCCTCCTCCTAGTCATCATCACCCTCATTAAAATCTTCCTCCTCTTCCCCCTCCTCTAACTGAAGCTCCTCATCCTCCTCCTGCTTCACAAGGGAACATTGGCATTGGGGCTCCCCTACAGTGACAGCATGGTGGATAGACAAATGGCCAGGATTTCCCTTCCCCCATTGCCCCCTGCTGCATGAGCGTGAGTGTCTTTTCCAGCACAAATATTATTGAAATTATGTTGTTCACACCGCAGCTGTCCCGGCTGACCAATTTGGTGGCTTCTTCTAAAGGCCTTAGAACAGTGCAGGCATCTCGGACCAGCCTCCACTGCCGGAAATCAAAGCCGCACCTGCTCCCTATGCTGGAAGATTCTGGCTGCTGCTGGACAAAATCGTCCACTGCTCTACGCTGCTCTAGGAGTCGCTGCAACATACAACCGGGTCGCCACGTCACCTATTAAGCGGTGTGGCGGAAGACCGTTTTGACGCTGCAGTTCCACCAGAGCGTGGCGCGATACATATGAATGGCTGAAATGAGTGCAAAGCTTCCGCGACCTTGCCAGCACTGTGCGCAGGCCAGTGAATGTTTTTAGAAATCTTTGCACCACTATATTTAGGACATGTGCCATACAGGGAGCATGCGAGAATTGACCCAGGTTCAGCGCTGCCACTATATTTGTCCCATTGTCACTCACTACCTTGCTCACTTCCAGCTGCCGTGGAGTCAGCCAGCACGCTATTTGCTGCGTCATGTAATCTAGCAAGCGCTGGCCTGTGTGGCTGCTACTGCCAAGACAAACTAAGTCTAACACTGCATGGCAGCGTTTCACCTGGCACATGTGATATGAAGGAGCGGGGGTAACTCGCTGCCCTGACGCTCCAGCAGGCGAACTGCCCGTGGAGGTGGAAGTGGATAGTTATTGGGTGGTCTGCTGCAATCCTGGTTGGAAAGCACGTGGAGGTGCCAACAGCAATTGACCCGGTTGCGGGGGGGTTCCTGCCTCGCTGCCACTAAATACATTCAGCCAGTGGGCAGTAAAGGACATGTATTGCCACTAGCCGTAAGCACTGCTCCAGGTGTCCACTGTGACGTGCACCATGCTGCAGAGAGACAGCTGCAGTGAGCGTCCAATATTGTCAGCCACATGGGAGTAAAGGGCGGGGATAGCTTTGTTGGAGAATTAATGCTGGCTAGGGACCTGCTAGCGTGGCTGAGCGCAAGCCATTAGCTCCCTAAAAGCTGGGCAGTCAACCAGCTGGTACGGCAGAGACTGCACAGCCAGCAACTTTGTCAGGTGACCATTCAGTTTGCGCACTGTCGGATTACTTGTGGCGTAAAACTGTTTCCTGGCCATGCACTCGGCAATGGACGGCTGCCGAATGAGAGGAGGTAGAGAAATGCACGCACTGGCTGACGATGAGGTGGATGTACTAGTTACACCCCGGGATGCGGGCTGAGCTATGGCCCTGGATATGGCCTGCCTGACAGAAGGGACCCCGGGAGAAGTAATCAGCTCTTTAGTATTAATGGGCTGCTCTAAATTGCCGGCATGACGCCGCTTCAAATGGTTCCACAGAGCAGTGGTCCCAACATTTGTGGCTTTCCCACGGCTCAATTTCTGTTTACACAAATTACACGTGGCCATACTGCTATCCCCCGGCAGAGTGGTAAAATACTTCCACACACCCGACGTGCGCCCTCCATAGCTGGCCAAGCTTGTAGCCCTTGCACGCTTACACCCTGGTGCCGGCCCCACTATATTTGGGGTCTCGCTAGTTTCCAGGGAAGCACTAGCCCTGGGCCTAAGTCGCCTCTTCACTCTGTTGCTGCCACTACTACTACCACCCTCCTCCTCTGAGCTCAAACCCTCCTCACCAGCCCGATCTGCTTCCCAGGTCCTCCGGTCTAACACATCATATTCATCATCAGACTCCTCCACAACACATTTTTCGGAATGCAAATTAGGCTGTTCACCACCAACTGACAATTCCGGGCAGTCCAAACTCTGCCCTCTAAGGTGGGCTTCGGTGGCTTTTTTTTAGAAATTGCAGAAGGGACACCACTAGGAGGGAACACTGAAGCCCGAGAGGTGGCAGAAAATGAAGGGGTTTGCTTGAGTGGAATGGTGGAGCAGGACGAGTCTGACCCCTGGCTACATATGGATATTGTATCAGCAGATGACAGCAGATCATCCGGCTGAGACTGAGATGAGCGTGCCATCCACTCCACTACCTCATCTACTTTCTCCTCCACTACAATTTTGCGCCTCGGTGGTTAGCCTGGTGGAACAATGGCCAAGTATTGCGAATACTATTCATTTCACTCTGTGGCCCTGCAGCTGGTGTTTGTCCCTGTTTCTCCCTGTCTCTCCCTGTCTCTCCTTATCTCTCCCTGTCTCTCTCTCTCCCTGATTTATTAAATACTAGCCCTGAACTGGCCCTGCAATTGCCCTGCAGTATCCCTGATATGTATAATATGGATTCCCAGAGCTATTATATAAAATTTTCACAAAACAGGTCTCAGAACTTCACACACAGTGCTTCTGCTCGTCTCAGCAGTCGCAGCAGAAGTGATGCGTCACTGGCTTACCGAGCCTGAGCCAATCAGAGCAAGCCCTGCCCACTAGGTCAGGTGACCGCTTTCTTCCCGGGCTTTTGCGCACAATAAACAAACTAACAGTAAAGGTTCGCTAATGAATTGAATTTGTACGCAACAGCGTATACAGTAACTTATACGTAGCAATAGCGTATAATTTATAGGACAAACTACGTAGTGAATGCGTACAAATCCGAAGCGACTCACCTAATATTTGGATTCGCTTCGCAGCTAAAAATTCCCAAGATTCGATACGAATCAACGAATCGATTCGCTCATCTCTAGCAATAGTCATAATATTCCTTTAATAAGATTCAGAAGAAACTGTTCCATAAAGTCTAAGTGTTGTTTCTGGTTTAACGAGATGCATAATTATATCACATGATGCTGGATCAACTGTGAAGTTCCCAGAGTCGATGTATTGTGCTCTAGGGATTGTCAGTCTTATCAGACTCTTAAAGGGGTTTTCTCAGTGGGGTCCCTCTGTGGGGACCCCCATCGATTATGAAAAGGAGTTTCCATTTCCCTTAATGAATGGTAAGTAGAGAGCTTGACTATTTCTGGTAGTCACACAGAGAGTGAATGGAGTGTCAACACACAGGCTCAACCAGCCGTTCCATTCATTTGGGGACATGGGACCCTGTTCGTGGTGGAGGTCTCAGTGGTTGGACCCCCACCAATTAGATAATTATTCCCTATCCTGTAAATTGTTCAGTTTAGCATCTAAATTAATTATTGGCCGGGTGGCATAAAGGAATACAGGAATACTAGTTTACTTGCTTTGGATTACAAATCCTTGGACTTTTTCAGCTTTACTTTTGCTTGCAAATGGAAGCATAGCAGTGTAATTTTCTGGATTCATGTAGCTGAAAGCAAGATCTTTGCTCTGATGGAATTATTTAGGCTTCTAGTAGCATGGGGTGACTGCAAACTGATGTGCATTAAGCAGTGGAACAAAGATATGTGACTCATATCCTCCCAAATGTAAATCAACCACAGTTTAGCAATGATCTTGGCTACAGAATAGGCAGTTACTAAAAATTATTAACATTAGAAGATTTTGTCACCTTTGGTAGAATTATTGAATGAAGAATAAATAAATCTGAAGATACTTTATTAAGCACATCATAGAAGTAACAAAACATTACAGACAGTATCAGTGAAATGTGTATTAACTCTCGAAATATTATAATTAGTTATACCAGGAATTGGCAATAGTAAATTAAAATGCATATTATAATATTATAATATTATATATATATACACACACAGATACAATACAGTCTTTAATACAGTAAATCAAGTGCAGGGTCCTCTCTCCTTTTGTTTCATTGTTGAAGCCTTTTCTTTCAACTTGTAATTTTTTTTTACTTGTTAATAGTATTAAACTAATAAATAATAAACATAATAGTTTTTATTATTATTAGTATTATTATAACATAATTTGTCAAATGTCTTTTGGTTAAAATTCAAAATACTAAAAGGGGTTACCACTTAAAGGGGTTCTCCGGTCCTACCTAAAAAAATTGTGCCGGAATCTAGCCTGTGGAGAGAAGATTAAGACACCCAGCAGCTGAAGCATTCCATTGGTGTTTTCTTCTGTTACTCTTTGAAGCAGGAAACGATGCATCATCACTAAAGTCACCTCCTCCTGCTGGCCTTCCTTGGTCCCGATGCCTGTACACCACTGCGTGCATGGGACCCGGCCACCTTCTGAGTGTATAGGCTTCTGTGTGAAACCTGTACTGACTAATACACAGCATTATGTAAGTTGGAAGTCACTCTGGAGAACTGGTGAACTACGGAGTCACAGTAGATGGCACCTGGGGAGCACTGTGGATGGCAATGGGGGCATTGTGGATGGTAATGGGGACACTGTGGATAACAATGGGGACACTGGATGGCACTAGGGGCACTGTGGATGGCAATGGGGCACTGTGGAGGATACAGGGCACTGTGGATGACACTAGGGACAATGTGGATGGCAATGGGACACTGTGAATGGCACTAGGGTCACTGGATGACAATCGGGACACTGTGGATGGCAATAGGGCACTGTGGATGGCAATGGGATACTGTGGATGGCAATAGAGGCATTGTGGATGGCACTAGGGGTATCAGATGGCAATGGGGACACTGTGGATGGCAATGGGAACACTGTGGATAGCACTAAGGACACTGTGGATGGCAATGGGGACACTGGATAGCATTAGGGGCACTGTGGATGGCAATGGGGACACTGTCACTGTTATGGGGGCGCTGTGTATGTCACTTATTGGGGAGTTGTGGATCTCACTAATGGGGGGCACTGTGGATGTCACTAATGTCAATGCTGTGGATGTTACTTATGGGGTGGCACTGTGGATGTTATGAGGGTGGTGTAGATGTCACTGTTATAGGGGCTCTGTGGATGTCACTTATGAGGTCACTGTGGATGTCACTTATGGGTGCGCTGCAGATTTCACTGTTATGGAGGCGCTGCAGATTTCACTGTTATGGGGGCATTGTGGATGTCACTGTTATGAGGGTGCTGTGGAAGTCACTGATATGGGGGCATCATTGTGCATTGATATTATTGTTGTGCAACAGTTTTGTTTTGCATATTGTCTAGTTCACCAGCAGGTGGCAGCGTATATTGCAGAGACAGAGAGAGAGAGAGATCTTTAGATAGACTGGAAATCACCATTCCATTCTACCCACTTTGGGTGGAAGTGGGCGAGTCCTGCTTCTTACCAGAGGGAGGGGTGGGAGTTTAGACTCGATAGAGGAGCTGATAAGACATGAAACATGTAGCAGCAAGGGGAAAATGTTCTCCGGCTGTGGCAGGAGTCTCTTCAAAGGGAAGTAGCTCATAGAAGTAGCTCCTTGCTAAATTACTTACTGAGTGTTAGGAGGGGAACAACAGCCAAAGGCACCACAATCCAGGGATACCAGAAAGTCCAGTAACCAGACCCAAGCAGAGTTTAGCACAGCACAGAGAGAAAGCAGAGTTATCAAGTTTGCCTGCCAGTTTATACCAAAGCCTGCTGGAACCAAGAGAAAGCCTGAATCTTGTTTGTATGCAAGTTTACCCAAGTACAGCATTCCTATAGACCTGGGACACAATCAGCCCTAGGGGGCGGCGCGTTGCAGAACTGATAGTGATAGTAGAGGCAGACACGTAACATTAATAGTTGTGGCAGTAGGGTATTAGCAATAAGGAGTAGCAGTTGAAGTGGCGGCAGCAGCCATATAGTACTTGTTGGCAGGAAATCCGCACAATGATGGCAGCAGTGGCATGATGGAAGCAGCATCAGCAGCTGCACAGAACATAATCGTAGGCAGGCAGCAGCAGTGGCATAATGGAAGCAGCAGCAGCCATACGGAACATGATGGTAGGGAGGACGGCAGACAGCAACAATGGCAAGATGGGGCACCATCAACAAGACCAGATTTATTCATTGGCCTCACTCGGAAGAGTGTGAAAATCCCCCAAAAATCCAGGCTTGGTTAATTTTGACAAAAGTGATGTTTTGGTCTCTTTGGGTGTCACTACACCCCCTGCAGCATAGAAAGCCCTCCCTGAGATGACACTGGAAGCTGAGTAAGAAATAAGACTCTTCTAGTCTGCCTGCCAAGAATTAAATGGGGTCAGGGAACATGCGCCAGGCCAGAGTATAGGTAGGCCTTAACATGAACATTGCGGCATGCGGTCTCTGCTTGATGACTGGCTTCAACCTCTAATGTTACCCCCTCTTCCTAATCGGCACCCTGATCTGGCTCCCTGGTCCAGTCCAACACACAATTGTCATCAGAGTCCTCAACCTCCCTGTCACTTTTATCAGACTGTGACATATATTGGTGGGCTCCTTGACCCCCTACCCATTCCCTGCTCTGCATTTGCTCCAACTGCTACTGTCGCTGTGCCCATCACCAATACCATAGCTACGGGTGCCACTATTACCACAAACAACACAGCTATGCATATAATCCCCTACCTCCTCCTGAACCTCCTTCTCAGGGCAGTCCAAATGCTGGTTGTCTTCACACAAGTCAACAGGGAGACTTGTGTGACTATCTGCTGTTGGGCATGGGGGGGGGGTTGTTGCCACTTCTTAGGAAAAAGGAAGGTGCCCCACTAGGAAAGGGCAGTGAAGCCAGACATTGCTACTGAAAATTTACTTTGAAAATAATGCAGTGCCTGTGCCACTAACAGATTTGGGCCGTATGTCTTATGTGTGTTCAAATATGCTGACTCAGAAAAATCAATCAGAGATTTAAAATGAAACCATCTGGATTGTAAAACTGTAAAGCATGTGTTGCACACTTGTATTCCTATATTTCACTAAACAAACAAAAAACACTTGCACTGTCTGGAAATGCTCTGACATAGATTTTGGTCTAGGCTTTCACATGTCTTTATTTACAGATTGAAAAAAACACTACCCTCTGGATTGTAAAACACATGTTGCACACTTGTATTGCTATATTTTGAAAAACAAAAAACTTGTCTGGGGATGCCCTGACAGATTTTGGTCGGGTATTTCTTATGTTTTCAATTTCTTATGATTTAAACGCCCCTCTGGATTGTGAAATTGTAAAATACACTTGATTTGCTGTTTGCAAAACAAAACAAAAACTGGAGACCCTGACACAGATTTTGTCTAGTATTTCACATTGCACACTTGTATTGCTATACTTCCCAAACCCAAAAATTGAACTGTCTGTTGATGCTCTGTCCCAGATTTTGGACTATTATTTCAGGTGTTTTCACTGAGATTTAAAAGACTATCTATCCCCTGGATGGAAAAAAATCCATGTGTTGTATATTTGTATTAAGTTTATTCCCCCCATAACAACACTTGAGGAAAAAAAACTGTATTTCTGTTGAAATGGGGAAAAAAAGATATGTAGTAGAAAAGCTGGTAGCTGCTTTTGAGGTTCTGCAGGAGCTGCAGCTTTGTTATAAGGCAGTAACTAGGGCTAGAAGACACTGTCTACACACCCAACCTCAGCTCCTCACTTCTCGCTCCCTAGTGAAAAGCTTTCCCTGCCTTTCCCTATCCTACACAATGCTCCTTTCTAGCATTTCCCCACACTGTTCCTGACACTAGAATAGAAGCTTGATTGTGTACATTGTCCCTAAGATCATTTTCTGTCAGACACTGCATAGACATCCACCCTTATTCACAGCCCAACAAAGAATGACCTTCTGCTTGTTCTGCAGGGACACTTCCCTGTCTGATGCAGCACTGATTGGCTCATTCAGGCTGTCTGTCAGCCTGTGAGCCAATCAAGGCAAGACCCCCCCTTCCTCTCTGGGTCATGCAAACATTGTTCTTTTTCCTCCCATATACTTTTTCTCACCGATATGTGCCGTAAAATGCAGCCCCAGTTACAGATAAAAATACATATTTGGTATCACTGCATCTATAACAAACAGCTATATAAAAATATTACATAATCTAACCTGTCAGATGAGCACAGTTAAAAAAATAAAATTAAAAACTCTGCCAAAAGAGCCATTTTTTGTTACTTTGCCTCCCAAAAGCGTAATTATATATGTATAATGATTTGTCCCCTAAAATTATGCCAATAAAAATGTCACCTGATCCCATAAAAATTGAGCGCTCACACAAGACCATTGACATAAAAATATTTTTTTTTCCAAAAATTCTTTTGTGTAAAACTGAAATAAATAGACATACTTGGTATTGCTGCATCTGTAACTACCTGTTCTATAAAAATATTACATGATCTACCCCATCAGGTGAACGCTGGGAAAATAAACAGTGCAAAAACATTTTGTAGTCACCTTGTCTTCCAAAAAACATAACATCAAACGATCAAAAAATCTTATGTACTCCCAAATTGTACCAATAAAAATTACAGTAAATCCTGCAAAAAGCTAGGCCTCAGACCCCTATGTTGGCAGGAAAAAAAGTATGGATGTTAGAATATAGCATTGCAAAATATAACATATTTTTAATAAAAAATATTTAATAATTAGAGGTGAGCGAACGTGCTCGTAACGAGCACTGTAGTGCTCGGATCCCCTGCGCTCGCATGGCCGCAGGCATCCGGATCCGTCCTCACCTGACTGTAAGTCAATGGGGGCGGATCCGTTTGGTATGACACACGAGTGTGTCATACCAAACGGATCCGTCCCCACTGACTTGCAGTGGGGTGAGGAGGACGGATCCGGATGGCTGCGCCCTTGCGAGCGCAGGGGATCCGAGCACTACAGTGCTCTTTACGAGCACGTTCGCTCACCTCTAATTATTAAATATTTTTTTATTAAAAATATGTTATATTTTGCAATGCTATATTCTAACATCCATATTTTTTTTCACCACCTCCTCAGGCAGAGAGTTCCATAGTCTCACTGCTCTTACCGTAAAGAATCCTCTTCTATGTTTGTGAACAAACCTTATTTCCTCCAGGCGCAGAGCATGTCCCCTCGTCACGGTCACAGTCCTGGGGATAAAAAGATCATGGGAGAGATCTCTGTACTGACCCTTGATATATTTATATATAGTTATTAGATCTCCCCTCAGTCGTCTTTTTTCTAAAGTAAATAACCCTAATTTTGATAATCTTTCTGGGTACTGTAGTGCACCCATTCCAGTTATTACTTTAGTTGCCCTCCTCTGAACCCTCTCCAGCTCTGCTATGTCTGCCTTGTTCACAGGAGCCTAGAACTGTACACAATACTCCATGTGTGGTCTGACTAGTGATTTGTAAAGTGTCAGGACTATGTTCTCATCACAGGCATCTATGCCTCTTTTGATGCAACCCATTATCTTATTGGCCTTGGCAGCAGCTGTCTGACACTGGTTTCTACAGCTTAAGGTCCTTTTACACGGAAAGATAAATCGTATTAGCGATCGTAGATGAACGATCGAACGATGCAATGTAAATACCGTTTACACTGAAAGAGAAGTCGTTCACAATCTTCGTACTTTCGGTCGTTTTATAATCGTTATTACGATCGTTCCTTGCTCCTTGCCATAAGCATTACCATTACCATCTGCCAACGACTAAACGATTTTCGTTTAAACTGGAAGATTTTGCGAACGATGAACGATTAATTTATTGCCGGGACAAAAGATGCGATCAACGAGAAGCGAACGAAATCTCGTTCGTCGTTAAATCGTTACCCGTGTTTATACGCAACAATAATCGTGCAAATCCGAACGTTTGAACGATTATTTGAACGATAATCGGCTCGTGTAAAAGGGCCTTTAGTTTGCTGTTCACTAAAATTCCTAGGTCCTTTTCCATGTCAGTGTTACCAGGGTTTTACCATTTAGTATGTACTGGTGACTTGCATTATTCCTTCCTATGTGCGTAACCTTACATTTGTCAGTGTTAAACCTCATCTGCCACTTCTCTTCCCAGGCCTCCAATCTATCCAGGTCCCTCTGTAGCAGTGTACTGTCCTCTTCTGTGTTAATTACTTTTAGTGTCATATGCAGAAATTGATATTTTACTGTGCAAGCCTTCTACAAGATCATTAATAAATATATTGAAGAGAATTGGGCCCAATACTGATCCCTGTGGTACCCCACTAGTGACAGTGACCCAATCTGAGAATGTGCCGTTAATAACCACCCTGTGTGTTCTATCATTGAGCCAGTTACTTACCCACATACAGACATTTTCTCCCAGTCCAAGCATTCTCATTTTATATACTAACCTTTTATGTGGTACCGTGTCAAATGCTTTGGAGAAGTCCAGATATACGACATCCATTGATTCGCCACGGTCAAGTCTAGAACTTACCTCTTCATAGAAACTGATTAAATTGGTTTGACATGACCGATCCCTCATGAAGCCATGCTGATATGGAGTTATTTGCTTATTTTCATTGAGGTTCTCCAAGATAGCATCTCTTAGAAAACCTTCAAACAGTTTACACATGACAGATGTTAAACTTACCGGCCTATAGTTTCCAGGCTCTGTTTTTCAACCCTTTTTGAATATTGGCACCACATTTGCTATGCGCCAATCCTCTGGAACACTCCCTGTCAGTATAGAGTCCTTAAATATCAGAAATAAGGGTCTGGCTATGACATTACTTAATTCTCTTAGGATACTGGGGTGTATGCCATCCGGTCCTGGCGATTTGTCTATTTTAATCTTTTTAAGACGTTGCTGTACTTCTTCCTGGGTCAGACAGGACACTTTTAATGGGGAATTTACTTTTATATTCTGCATTTCATCTGACAGTTTATTTTCCTCAGTGAATACCGTGGAGAAAAAAATATTTAATAGCTTTGCGTTCTCCTCATCGCTCTCTGCAACTCCCTCCTCATTACTCTGTAAGGGGCAGACACCTTTGGGTTTATACTTTTTACCATTTATATAATTAAAGAACATTTTCGGGTTAGTTTTACTCTCTTTGGCGATTAATCTCTCGGTCTCTAGTTTGGCTGCTTTTATTTGTCTTTTACATATTCTATTTTTTTCCTTATAGTTTTTCAATGCTTCCTCGCCACCCTCCTGTTTTAGTGATTAAAGTACTTTCTTTTTGTCATTTATTGCTTTCTTTACAGTTCTAGTTATCCACATTGTTTTTTTCTTGTTCCTTAACCTTTTATTCCCATAAGGTATGTACCTCTCACAATTAGATATTAGGATGCTTTTAAAAATATCCCATTTTGTGGCTGTATTTTTAGGATTTTATGATTTTGTCCCAGTTAGTTAGGCCTATGGCCTCTCTTAGTTGGCTAAATTTAGCTTTTTTGAAGTTTGGCATTTTTGTTCCTCCCTGAAGAAACACTCTTTTGAATGACAATTTGAAGGTTATTATATTATGGTCACTATTTCCCAGGTGTCCCCCAACCTGCACATCTTTTGTTCTGTCAGGTCTATTGGTTAATACTAAGTCCAGTATGGCCGTCCCTCTAGTCGGGTCCTGAACCAGTTGGGAAAGGTAATTGTCTTTGGTTATTTCCAAGAACCTGTTTCCTTTATGAGATATACAGGTTTCAGTTTTCCAGTCTATATCTGGGTAGTTGAAATCCATCATAATAACAACCTCATTATGATTTGCCACCTCGTCTATTTCGTTTAAAAAATGTAATTTTTCATTTAAACAGCCAAGTATATCTTAATTCTATGAAACATTTGGGGGGTCAAAGCACTTACTATACCCCTCGATAAATTCTTTGAGGGTTGTAGTTTAAAAAATGGGGTCACGTTTGGGGAGGGTTTCACTGCAGGGGTACCTCAGGGTCAGGGCGTAGCTAAAGGCTCATGGTCCCTGGTGCAAGAGTTCAGCTAAGGCCCCCTCTTCCCTCAGTGTTTTGTGGCCAGGGGCAGGGAAGCACATAGCCTTTGTCCTGCCTGAGGCAAAAATTTAAACGTCAAACCCCCCATGCCAAATTGTTGACCTAACCCTTCCCTCCAGCCAGAAGTGTAACTTGACCAGTATGCACTTTCTATAATACTGGTGTCTTCCTATGCGGCACAAGGGTCTTTGGGCCCCCTCAGGCTCCTGGGCCTGGTAGCGACTGCTACCTTTGCACCCCCTATAGCTATGCTCATGCTCAGGGTCTCTTCAAATGCGGCATGACACTCAAAAACCATTCCAGTAAAATCTGCCCTCTAAAAACCATATGGTGCGCTTTCCTTTCTTAGCCCTGCCATGTGCCCATACAGCATTTAATGAGCACATATGGGATGTTTCTGTAAACTGCAGAATCATGGGTAATCAATATTGAATTTTAGTTGGCTGTTAAGATTTATTACTGGAAAAATTGATTAAAATGGAAAATCTGCACAAAAAAATGAAATTTCTAAATTTCACCTCCATTTTGCTTTAACACTTGTGGAACACCTAAAGGGTTAATTAAGTTTCTAAAGTCAGTTTAAAATAATTTGAGAGGTTTAGTTTCTAATATGGGGTCATTTATGGGAAGTTTCTACTATGTAAGCTCAAACTGTCTTTTTTTTAATTATCTCCAAAATTCTAAAAAAAAATTATAAAATTCTAAGCCTTTCATTATGCTGGATGGAAAACAAAGTCCTGTCAACAGCACTTTGTTTTCCATCCAGCATAACGGAAACCAGACGGATTCGTTATGATTCCCATAGACTTCTATTGGGAGAGATCAAAACAAAATGCCTCTGAAAGGCTTCCATTTTGATTTCCGTCTTATGGATTCCTTTATTTTCCGCAATAACCATGTTATAACAGAAAGTCATAATGGAATGCATAACGGTGATGTAAACAACCCCTAACAAGGATTATTGAGCCCAACAACAGCACTGTCTGCTGCAAAGGTTCAAATTTGAACGCTTTCAATTCCAGAGAACATAGCTTAGAGGGAGCACTGCTCATTTCACCCTGTTTCAGCAGGGTATCTCCACAGGAGGCTGTGGCTGTCGCTGTTAGGTAATGGGAAGCCAATTTGCAATTTTTTCATCACTTACCCAAAAAAATATAATAAAATATGATCAAAAAGTCACACACACTCCAAAATGGTAGCAATAAAAACTACAGATTGTCCTGTAGTTATATTTTAAATTTGATTTAATGTTGAAATTTATTTTTACACTCTTTAAACATAAAAAACCTATATATATATATATATATATATATATATATATATATATATATATATGGTGTTGTTGTAACAGTACTAAACTAGAGAATGAAGGGCACAGGTCAGTTTTGCTGCAATGGGAACGCTGTGGGAACAAAACCCATAATATGCTGGAGTAATTGCGTTTTCTTTTCAATTCCACCCCATTTGGAATGTTTTCCCGCTTCCCACTACATTGTATGCCATATTAAATGGTGGCATTGGAAAGTACAACTTGTGCTGCAAAAAATAAGCCCTCATACAGCTATGTGAACAGAAAAATAAAAAAAGTTATGGCTCAAGGAAGATGAAAACGCAAAAACAAAAAAAAATCCAATATCCTAAGAGTTAAGGACATCTGACTGAATCTTTTAGACCTGCTGTAAGACCTGCAATTTAGATCTGCGGTTCCTGCATGGATTATCTTCACCTGGATTTAATAAAGCCTTTAATATATTGTTAAGTAGAGTTGCTTTGTGAATTCATTCTAATGCAGGATGCCACACCTTTTTTGCCTGCAATATCTTCTCAGCTATCCGAGTACAGCAAGATTCCTCCAGACTGTGGATTGTTGAGCGGATCATTATTTTGGTTAAATTCTATTATTTAAACACTCCCCACAAAAAAGTTTATCAATAAAAAAAAAATAATTATAACATGGGTCAAACCTAATTGGGGTTATGGAAGGCTGAAAAATGTTGTATTGTCGAGCTTCATTAACCAAAAGTAACATTTTTATTTAGTGTATGTCTATAGAAAATAATGAATTATAAATGCTTTTAGTATAAGCATGTCTTTAGACTCAGATTGAGACATTCGTGTTTGATTTACGATGCCAATAGGAGCAAAGTGTAGCAAATGTCGGGATAACACATTAGTGCAGTAGCTGCAACAAAAGGTGTGTTTACTGGCAGGAGAATTCTCAGAACACTAAGCCATCCCTTGGAAGCCCTAAACGTAGGCTTGGTTATGTTTATGTAAGACAGATGTAGCTGGGCAATGTGACAAGAGATTTGAGGCATGGTGTTTTCTGGCTGCTAAGGAAGTTGTGCACATAAAGCACAAGTGTGTTCGTTCCCATTAATACTGTCCCTCTGGCTGCCAGATCATGTCACACTTTAAGGCCTCGTGATCCATCAGCCAACACAAATAAGAGAAAGGACATGGGTTTTCTTTCTCTATAATAAACTATTCATTAGAACAGATACAGGCGACATAGCCCAAAACTATGCCACAAATTATCCTTATTAAAATGTTCTTGTATTCAGCACCATTTAAGCACTGACTTTCTAGAGATGAAATACTAGCGAGCATATGGCTGTACATGCATAGCATGAATTATTGTTGGGGTATCTAACTTTTTTAATTTTTTTAATTGTGGAGTATAATTTCATATTAATTTTTATTTATTGTATGCACTTATATAGCATTGTTATATTCTGCATTACTTTACAGACATTAGCATCAAACTGTCCCCAACGGGGATCACAATCTAAGTTTGTACCTGTCATCTGTTTAAAAAATGTATTTTCAGAAAAATCTGATTACTATTGCAGGTTGAGATGAGGCAAAATATTGGCATGGAAAAAATGCTGCAGAGTAAGACTGCTTTTAAAACGTTATTAACTATAAAATAGTTTATTTTATCAATTTACAAATTGCAAAGTGATTAATATGGTGGATTTAGTGATCCCTGTAATGGGGACACCCCTTTGCTTGGTTTTACTTTCTTTCATGGATATCTGGCTTTCACTGTGTTGAAGACCCATAACTGGGGCTCCACGGTTATTATGCATATTACTGTTTCCCAGGGAGCTTTGCACTTTGGAATGCTGTGTTGAGACTCTTAATTGAGGCTCCACTGTGTTTTTTTGTAGCTGGTCTCCCTGAGATCAGCTATTGTTCTAAATGAGTAGTCTCCAAGGCATTGCTCCCGGTTAGCCAGAATCCTACTCCACACTGATGAGGGGCAATACCCTGAAACAGCTGTCTGTGAATCGATAACTGGCTTAGGTCTTCCCCGTCACATCCTTAAAGCTTGTAAAAGAGCTTGATCTTGACATAGGGGCCACTTAATATGGTGGATTTGATGATCCCTGTAATGGGGACACCCCTTTGCTTGGATTTCCTTCCTTTAAGGGATGTCTGGCTTTCACTGTGTTGAAGACCCATAACTGGGCCTCCATGGTTATTTTGCATATCGCTATGGCTTCAGAGACTGGACTTGCTTGGGGATCCTTAGGTACTCTGAGGGGTCTGTCCGACCCTGATTACGGCTCTCTCTGGGGGTGGGGTTGTATATGAATTTGTGCTGATTTAATAGTACTTATAATTTAATAATATATAATATATATTATATATATATTATATAATTTATATATAATATATATTATAATATTATAATCTAATAATTTAAGTGGTAATTTTCACTTATTATTGTTCTGCTGACTTTGGTTCTTGGTATTAGACCAAAAATGTTTATTTTTTTTCTGAATAGCATGGGAACATTTTCAAACACCATCTAGTATTGGTAGGATTCATACTCCATGCTATATGATGTCACTCATCACAGAGTCTTGTAGAAACAAACTTTGATAACTTTGGCTTTTTTTTCTAATATTGCTATTTTAGATGTTATCCAGGTATTCATGAAGTCTTCCATGATCATTTTAAATGTTCTCCTCTTTAAGAAATACAGGTACCCTACATGAAGCTTAACTAGAGGTGGTCGCAGTTCTGCCTATGTTACTTATATCTTCTATAATTTTCAATATTATACAGAAAATCACAAACTATGATCGAACCGTAAAGAAAAATGAAGGAATAACATCTGACTTATTCTTAGCATTAACAGTTTCTGAACTTTAAAGCTCCACAAAACCCACAAACATGGGTTTATATGAAATAAACACACGTTTACTTTTCCCTTGTCTCCTATGTTATCCCCAAGCTTCGCTAGCTTACCTGTACCAGGGGACTTGCAGTACAGTTGCTGTCTTCAGACTTTATTTAATGAACTCGCAGCTAGTAGTGGTTGACCTTGAGGTCAGCGCCATCATGTTAGAATCCCGGCAAGTAGAAACAACCAAAGCAATTTCACAACAAAGGCTTAATGGTGTGAAACTGTGTGGAGGAGGAATAGCAATAGCCTGTCGAGTTGGTACCTTTGGAATGTGGGTGATGAAAGCTGTGATATCCATTGATTTCTGCATCAACCTTTATCTTACCACTTGATTCCCTTCACGCAGCAGTGATTGGAGTGGAAACCAAACAGATCACACAGAATTTGATAGAGGATGGTTCTGTTTACATTTCAAACTGATATGAGAAAAAAACATACAGCTAGTATAGAATATAGAATTAGAAATCAACAATAAATTGCAAATATATTTGATATATATCTAATTTTTTCAAGCTTCATTATAGTGAGTTGATAATTTGCACCATATGTTTTGTTTGCAATCTTCATCTAATTCAGGGGTCTCAAACTGGAAATATGGGTGGTACATAGAAAAAAATCCCAGTTCATTGCAAATACCATACAATACAAATATAATACAAAATTATTATTAATAAAATAGAGCACCACATACCTATTACCTCCAGTGATGTCTGCTTTGATGTAAACGTTCTCTTTCCTCATCTTCTGCTTTTGGAACAGACCACCTTAAATGGGTTGTTCAAGTTATTTTTTATTGATGACCTTTCCTTCAAGCTTCATTATAGTGAGTTGATAATTTGCACCATATGTTTTGATTACAATATTCATATAAAATTATTTTCATAATAAAACATGAGACAAATAGTGACAAAACATATAAAAGTGAAATAAAGATGAGAGATGATAAAGATCAGGAACCAACATGTGGTCTGTTCAGTATCAAGTTTATTGATGAGATAAAGATGAGTGACTGTGGGACATTACCTGCTGACTGTCAGTGGTAGACTAATGGAGTCCAATATTTAAGGGGAAAGAGGTAATTAGTGTAAGTTTCAAACTACATTAAAGGATACCCAAAATAAATATCATCAATAATTATAGTGGTCAAAGTCTGGTCAGAAAAAAAAACATTATGGACATTAGAGCTCACAAACCAGCCATAATATCAAAAGTTCCAGGTAGACGTGTGACCAAAAGTTGCAATTCACATACTTCTTCCAAGCAGGCCTCTTCCAGTTGACTCCAGTTCATACTGCTAACTCCAGGTAATGGTAGGTGGGAATGGTACAACTTCTCAGGACTTCAACCATGGGTAGAGAGCAAGAAGAAAAGACGCATAAACCCATCTTTCTTCTATGGCCTTTACTGTGTGGGTGTTGGTGAGCCTTTTTATTTGAGGGGAAGGGGGTTCAGGATGAAAAGAGAAACCAAAGTCATGTGACTTTTAAGAATCAGCTGTCATATGTGGACACATGAGGAAAAACACTCTATCTAACAATTATATGACTGTTAATTGTATTTGATATTGATGAGTATCTTCCTCCCTCTGCAAGTTATATCATTAATTGTCAGATTTCATTTTGCTCAGCCCAAGGAAGGAAGAAGCTAGTACCATGTCTCCCATACACACCACACATAGAGGTGAGGAGTTCCTGCCCCCTTATTTCTCTGTAGCACATCTTCAAAAGCAGCACTAGCAGCTTGGGAACAGCATTGTACAGCATTGCTAAGCTGTGTAGCTGTGAATCCAGCACTACAGTTAGATAAAACACTAGAAGTTGTGTCTCTGTGTATCCCCCTTCCTCTCTTTATATCTATTTCATCTGCCCCCTCCCCTCTCCATACATTTTTATGAGCTGCAACTGTAATCAGATTCCTATCTTCAGCGAAGATGGGTTCTAGAAGGAAATTGAGAGTAAGCAATCAGTGCAGGAGGAAGGGGGAGGACGTGAATTAGAGTCTGATAACTGAAGAAAGAGGCAATTGTCTGTAATAAGGTACAATACAAAGTTTCTTAGCTGCCTGTGCGCTATTGAGTTATGAAAAACAATTGGGACAACAGTTACTCTTTAAGAATGACTGCTGCACTATTCTGCCCATCAAAATAACAGACACTGTGACAGAAATGTGACAGGTCCCTTATAATTCAGTCACCATTGCTGTCCATCTTGCATTTCATTATTTTAATTTGACAATGGAAATTTTAGCTGATGTATGAACAGAGCCTAAGATTTGTAATTCGCCAAGTTCTGTCATAATATATATTTAACGTACATTATTTTTCACCCTATAAGACTGTTGTGTGGAATATTAATTATTAATATGTTGGTGATATTAATAATCAATATGCATAAATAGGCGTAAACTGGCTATTGCTAGCTCCACCTATTTATTCCCTTAACACTGTCTGTTCCCTGCACTGTGAAGCTACCTTCTACTGTGGCGGCTACACAAAGACAATGTAAACAGTATCTTAAATAATAAAATAATTTACTACAGTCTACAGTCTAATTATTTAGACTATATCAATATATATTTATATTGGCATATATACATATATATATATATATATATATATATATATATATATATATATACACATATAGCAACACAACAATACAATAACACAACCTCAGTATAAAAACTCACTACACTAATACTAAACAATCCCACGTACAAATTCCTCCCACAATCTAGCTACACACACACATTACCGCAACGGCAATGGCGGCGCCCTCCCCATCCTACATCTAGCTGTCCCTTGGGGTGAAAGGTTTCACTGGCAATGAAAATGGTGGCACTGAATACTGAGGGCAGAGGTAATGAAGGTGTTTGGCAATGAAGGGGTCTTATGATAGTTGGTGGTATAGTGGGTCTAAGGGGTTAATATTATATTGTGGTAGTTGGTGGTATCATGGTGGTTCAGGGGAATAGGGTTGGTGCATTGGTGTTTCAGGGGTTAATATGGAGGTGTTGGTGGTATAGGGGTTATGAAGGGGTTAATCATTGGTGGAACAGTGGGTTATGGTAATGAAGGGGTTAATATAGGGGTTATTGCGTTGGTGGTATAGTGGTTTATGGATAAGGGGTTAAAGAAAGCATTGGTGGTTCAGGGAATTGCAGGGGTTAAGGTAATATACTTAGCCCTCCGGGGGGGGGGGGGGGCTTCATGCTCGTCAGTCCTGGGGATGATTCTCTTCTATTTACGCCCAGCCACGCTCGCTCCCGAGCGGCCCGCACTGCCGGCGTGCAAGCGCGCCGGCAGGCCTGTGCACGTGGGTCGGCGCCGGCCCACTCACACTGGCGCTTGTTACCAGGTGGAGGATCGCTTTTATCTTCCCGCCTATGAACTGCTACTGTATGTGGCACAGGGTGCGCGGCACACAGGGGCAGGGAAACCTTTTCTTTTCCTGTCCCTGTTATGTTAAACATCTCTGGCGCTGCCAGAGGTGTATAACAAAAGGGCAGAGGATCTTATTGATCCTCTGTCCTTTGATGTACCTGAAACTGGACTAACTGTCTGGTCATCAGGTCACCATCTCAGGGGGGAGGGGGCACCCGGACACTGGGGGACATTTATGTTGTAGGGGATATTAATTATTAATATTTTGTGTGATATTAATAATCAATGCCCATGACATGAGGCATGACCGGCTATCGCTAGCTCCACCTATTTATTCCCTTCCTGCTGTCTGTTCCCTGCACTATGTATACTACCTTGTACTATAGCGATGGCTACAAAGACAATGTAAACGGTACTTTGAATAATAAAATATTAATTTATACAAAATACTAACAGTCTACAGTCTAATTCTTTAGACTATATCTATATATATTTATATCAACGTATATAAATATATATATATATATTATATATATATATATCTGCACAACAATACAATATTAAAAGCTAACTACACTGCACACTCCCACTAGAAATTCCACCCAAAAAACTAGCTAAACATACACTCACACACATTCACACTTAAATGGCAGTACCCTCCCGAGCCTATACTTAACTGTCCCTGGGGAAGAAAGGGTTAACAGCAAGAAACTGCCTGCAGGGGATACCAGCAGAAGTAGCAGGGAAATAAAGGGTTAATTTATGATTTGGCAGGGGCAAGGAAAGGGTTAAATGCAGCAGGGAAAGATGGCAGGGATGAGGTTCGTTTGTATGGCCAGGAAAGGGTAAAATACAATATGTGGGGATTGGCAGGGTACAGGGTATTGCAGGGGGTTAATTGCAGGTGGTGAAGAATGGATATAGGGTGTATGGTATCATTGGTGGGATAGGGGTAATGGCCAGGTAGTTATAGGTAAGGTGTTAATGGCAAGTGAAGAATAAAGGGGTTAAATCGTTGGTGGTATATGGTGATACTCAGCCCATCCAGGGATTATGCTGGTCTCCAGGGGTTAACTTGCTCGTTGCCTTCAGGGGTTAATTCCCGTTTCTTTAGATGCTTGTTGCAAGGGGATGACTCTCGCTTCTTTTCTATGAGGATGGCATGGCTCAACTGCCCTAGCGCAGGGTGGCCGGAGGTGTTTAACAAAAGGGCAGAGGATCTTATTGATCCTCTGTCCTTTGATGTACCTGAGACTGGACTTATTGTCCAGTCATCAGGTCACCATCTGCCTGCAAGGGGGAGGGGAGGGCACCTGGACACAGGGGGAACACTTTATATACATATATGCATTTTGGGGGCACTATATATATTTTGGGGCCATTTTTAATATATATATATATATATATATTATATATATATATATATATATATATATGTACATGGGACACATCAAAAGGACATAGATATGTGTATATATACATATATATATATAGCACTGTGGAGCCATATAAGGCCCACAGATATACATATGGGGCCACAGACCCCCAATGTGGGGTCACTTTACACACTCTGGGCCATAAAGGCCCATCCACATATGCATATACATGCATGCCTATTAAGGGGGCATGCATGCATATATTTACATATTTTAGGCAGTGCCCACACTTCCTTCTACAAAGACACATTTTTTCCCCAAAAGTAGGGGGGAAATGTCAGTGCCTGTTATAGGCTGAATACTAAGTGTTTCCATACACGTAGAACTGGGGAGTGGTGAAAACAATGTTCCTTTTATTGGCTGTGTACTCACAGCATCTTGGTCTTCATCTGCCAACATTGCATGTTGTGTTGTGTTGCGGTAGACGTGATCTGTGACCTCACGCTGTCTGACACCAGGTCACAGCACAACGTGGCAGGAAGAGCATTGGATGTCTGGAGTGGCGGCTGGAAACTGGGAGGTGAGTTGAGTTTTATTTTGTTTGTTTGATCTGAGGTCTGATTAAGATAGGGGGTCTGATCTGAGGTCTTTTCGGGGGTCTGAGCTGCAGTCTAATTAACAGTGGGGGTCTAATCTAAAGTCTGATTGGGGCTCTGAGCAGGGGTGTAATTAACATTAGGGGTCTGATCTGAGGTCTGATTAATATTGAGGGTCTGATTATTAAGGTGTATAACTAATATAGTGTGTGTGTGTAGATACAGTGGGGAAAAAAGTCAGCCACCAATTGTGCAAGTTCTCCCACTTAAAGAGATGAGAGAGGCCTGTAATTGACATCATAGGTAGACCTCAACTATGAGAGACAAAATGAGAAAACAAATCCAGAAAATCACATTGTCTGATTTTTAAAGAATTTATTTGCAAATTATGGTGGGAAATAAGTATTTGGTCACCTACAAACAAGCAAGATTTCTGGCTCTCACAGACCTGTACCTTCTTCTTTAAGAGGCTCCTCTGTCCTCCACTCATTACCTGTAGTAATGGCACCTGTTTGAACTTGTTATCAGTATAAAAGACACCTGTCCACAACCTCAAACAGTCACACTCCACTATGGTGAAGACCAAAGAGCTTTTGAAGGACACCAGAAACAAAATCGTAGACCTGCACCAGGCTGGGAAGACTGAATCTGCAATAGGCAAGCAAAAGAAATCAACTGTGGGAGCAATAATTAGAAAATGGAAGACATACAAGACCACTGATAATCTCCCTCGATCAGGGGCTCCACACAAAATCTCACCCCGTGGGGTCAAAATGATCACAAGAACTGTGTGCAAAAATCCTAGAACCACACGGGGGGACCTAGTGAATGACCTTCAGAAAGCAGGACCAACGTAACAAAGGCTACCATCAGTAACACACTACGCTGCCAGGAGCATTTGGATGTTTCAGAAGAGTATTGGGAGAATGTCATATCAGATGTCAGATGAAACGAAAGTAGAACTGTTTGGTAGAAACATAACTCATTGTGTTTGGAGGAGAGTGAATGCTGAGTTGCATCCAAAGAAGACCATACCTACTGTGAAGCATGGGGGTGGCAACATCATGGGGCTTTTTATCTGCAAAGTGACCAGGACGACTGATCCGTGTACATGAAAGAATGAATGGGGCCATGTATCATGAGATTTTGAGTGCAAACCTCCTTCCATCAGCAAAGGCATTGAAGATAAAACATGGCTGGGTCTTTCAGCATGACAATGATCCCAAGCACACCGCCAGGGCAACGAAGGAGTGGCTTCGTAAGAAGCATTTCAAGGTCCTGGAGTGGCCTAGCCAGTCTCCAGATCTCAACCTCATAGAAAACCTTTGGAGAGAGTTGAAAGTCCGTGTTGCCCAGCAACAGCCCCAAAACATCACTGCTCTAGAGGAGATCTGCATGGATGAATGGGCCAACATACCAGCAACAGTGTGTGCCAACCTTGTGAAGACTTACAGAAAATGTATGACCACTGTCATTGCCAACAAAGGATATATAACAAAGTATTGAGATGAACTTTTGTTATTGACCAAATACTTATTTTCCACCATAATTTGCAAATAAATTCTTTAAAAATCAGACAATGTGATTTTCTGGATTTGTTTTCTCATTTTGTCTCTTATAGTTGAGGTCTACCTATGATGTCAATTACAGGCCTCTCTCATCTTTTTAAGTGGGAGAACTTGCTAAATTGGTGGCTGACTAAATACTTTTTTCCCCCAATGTATATATGTCATATTATCAGGTATAATAATTCTTTTCACAGTTTGTAAAGTGTGCTCTTCTAACATTGCTATTGACTTTCCTGCTATTTTTATTAAACTGTCTTTCTATTGAAAGAAATGTTTCAAAGTACAAGAGAGCAAAAATGTGATTATGGGTGAACATGGAGTTAAGAGAAAACGTGGCGTATTCACAGAAAGTATAAAATGATCACAAGTTTTATACTGTGTATTTGGGCTTTAGATTTAAACTATAGTTGTTTAGATGAAATTCTGTTATTACAATTATTTGTTACATGAACCTGATGTTTCCACTTGCACAACCAATTAGTGCGGAATTCTTTTATTTTCTTATATTTCTGTTTAAGCTAGATATCCCATGTAAATGAGCCTGGCAATTCTAAGTTATAAACTTGTCTGTATTTTACATGTTCTGTAAATCACCTCTTTTAAAACAACAATAATCTGAAGACAGGAAAGCAGGACATGTAACCTTCATTATTCCCCTGGACCTAGCCATCCCTAAGGCTATGATGGCAGGAGTATCCAATTTACTGTATCGTAAACTGTGCAGCGGTAATCAGGTCTTGGCTCCTTAGTGTTTGGCTATGTAAGTGGATACTGGTGAAGGCACAGTCCAAGGGGAAAAGACTCTCTGAAATGAAAAGTACTTGCTGAATGATGTTATGTTAACGAAATAAATGTGATGATCTTTACACCTATTTAATTCAATCCACTTGTGCCAAATAAAGTTTTGTTTGTATCTGTTGTAGCTGTAGATTTAGTTTTATGCATGTTATAAACTTTAGAAGCGTAATATATAGAGGTCAAATTGCTTGACTACCAATTATAGCTACCTGTAGTGATGGGACTATTGAAAAAACAAAAAGAAGGGATTTTCAGGAAATGTCTGACATTCCCAGGAAGATCCTCCACCTTCCTATTAATTGACTGAGCAGATTTTTATTTTAAATATGACTAATCTGGTAATGATCCAGACGTTGGAGACACTTTCCTCCTAGACTGAAGAAACCAATTATATGACTGTCACGGGTTAAATATTTTGAAATGCATTGTGGATTCTGAGTTATTTTGTTTAAATAGAATCATAGAGCAAAAGCAAGAAAAACATAAAATTCACTGTTATAACTTGCCTCATAGTTAGCACTCATTAAACTTACTTTTAAGAAAATTGCTAGTACCTGTAATATTGACACTCTTTAGAGAGAACAGAATGGGGGTGAGCTGACTTCAGCAATCACTCCTGGGAAACTATGCAAATTGCTGCCCTCTAGGGAGAATTTAAAACGTCGGATTTTTTATAACCGCAGTCAATTATAATCATATATTAATAATATCATGAAAGATCACCTTGATAATCAAAAAGTGAAATGACTTATCCAATGCTCTAAAAACCATTGGCTTCTCCTTAGGATAGGATATCACTAAATATTGGAAGAGGCGGACTCTCAGCACTCCCAATGATCAGCTGTTTGAAGGGCCATGGCGATTTGGCAGGTGCTGTGCTCTCTTTATAGTATACCATGCACAGCTTTGTACTCAGTTCAATTCACATCAATGGGATGAAGCTGCTGTACTAAACTCTAATACCAGGTGCCAAGAGTCAAATCCTAAAGATAGATCCTTAATTTTAAAGGGAATGTGTCATCAGAAAATGACTTGCTGTTTAAATCACTTTTTTATGTTTAACATATTTGTAAAGAATTTTTGATAATGTTGTTTTGAATTTTCCATGTATTCCATGTATTTAAACAAAAAAGATAAAATTCTGCTGTTTTCGCACTAGCCAATATGTCTAATAATTGGCGCCACTTCTTGGTTTATATAGATCACTTTACTGTAGTAAACTCATTCTAATCCTGCCCGTAATAATATCACCTCTGTTTACAGATTAGACAGGATCCACCATTCACAATGGGTGATTGTCAAAGTTTACTGTATCTATTCTTTCCTTGTACAATGACCTCTGTACAGGTCACAGAGCATACCTAGAAGTCAATGAGGTCCCCTCCTGACCATTGTGTCTATGGCCCATGGGTATGCCATAAAGAAATTTTGTTAAAGGGGTTGTCTCACTTCAGCAAATGGCAGTTATCAGCCACCGCTGCAGCGCAGATACAAGGTGGCCTGGACAGGAGCTGCCACCAGAGAGGCCAGTGCCTTTTCCTATAGTATGTGTAATAGCCCAGAGTGGTATTACCATTCCTATAGCCTGCTACTGTCTCTAATGGGCTAACCATAATGTTATCTGTGTTTTTATTCCAGGTCCTCGTACACTGTGCATTAATTGTTCTGCTATGTAACTGTTATTTGTTGTATTACATGTTATTTGCCTGGTTCGCCAGCAAGTGGCAGCATATATGGCAGAGAGATCTTTAGATGTATGTAACTTACCATTCACATTTCCTACCAAGGGAGGGGCTGCAGAAAATCATTCTCAGTCAGTCTTAGTCTAGTCTACAGTTGAAAGGAGATGAGAATCACCCTGACTCCTTACAGATTAACTGACAGAGTGTTGCGAGGGGGTTAACAGCCAAAGACACCCCACTCCGACGGTATCAGAACAGCCCTAAAGTCCGGCAACCAGACTAAAGCCGAGTTTAGCACAGCAGAGAGATAAAGCAGAATATTTAAGTTTGCCTGCCAGTTTATGCCAACTGGCATGAACCAAGAGAACCAAGTTGATTCAAGTAAAGCTGTTGAACTTTATAAAAGTCTGGACTCTACTATTTCTCCACCTCCACCTTTATTCTCCTCGTTATTGATTCGGAGCCTAACCCTGGGGAGCGACAGTATCCAGGTAGGTGCACCGTGACACACACAGAAAACTATTGAGGCCGCACCACACCACTCAGCATTCCTATAATCCTGGGACATGATCAGCCCTGGGGGTGGCACGTTGACAGTGCAAGCACAGGCACTGCTGCTGGATTACAGGGTGGTCATAACCCCTGGAAACGAGCAGTGAATAATGTGATGGAAAAATGTATCGAACCAGTAAAGGAGGCAATATAGACAAGCACAATACAATACATTAGTAAGTGCCTTGTATTAACTCTCTCTACATGATAAAATCCATTTGCTGAAGCGAGACAACCCCTTTAAGTATATAAAACCTTCTTACTAATCAGTATATGTTGGAAAATAGTTGTATAATTTAGGCTCCTTTTACACAGGCCGATGATTATACGACAATTGACCTGTGTACACTGTCCGCCAATGAAATAACAAACGAGCAAACAGGTGCCATTTGATTGACATTAAAATCATTGGTTGTTGGCAGCACATCACCCTATGTAATCAGTGAAGGACTGTGTACATGTTGAATGATGGCACAAACAGTCGTTCAGGCACATAGGGGAGATTTATCAAAACAGGTGTATAGAAAACTGGCTTAGTTGCCTATAACAACCACCTTTAATTTTTGCAAGCTACTTTAGAATATGAAATATCTAACCTGATTGGGTACTATGGGCAACTAAGCCAGTTTTGTTTTACACCAGTTTTGATAAAACTCCCCTCACAGATTGGTTCTATCTAAATGGAGCTAGATAAGCATTGATTGACTTGCTACATGGTCAAATGGTCCCTTACTCAACTGTAAACAATCTTCCCATGTAAACTCAGTTTAGGGGTCTTCTTAAGAGGGATGTACACAGCAGAATCACAATGTGTTGAAGGAAATTTGTGGTTTTGGGTGTTACATTTACATGTATAATATGTTCATCTGAATGAGTCCTAACATCTGGTACTGCCTGTTGCCGTTAACTATATAAACACTCAATATCAGTACAATGCTAATCTGTGTGCAGTGAGATCCATTTTACAGTTCCCTGTGTGGACAAGACATGGATTCTCTGTCTGTCTTTAAATTCTGTATTCTATTTATAACAATAAAATGCTCCTATAAAATGTGACAGATGGTGAACACATCCTAATTTGTTTCAAATGTATATGAGTTCAACATGCTAAAGCTAGTAGAGGGTCATATAAAACATATTTGGTATTCTTCACTATACATCTTGTGGCCTACCTAAAAAGTTACTGGTCCAGCAGTAAAGTCAAGCAAACTTTGGACATAAAGGGGCACCAGCTTTTAGGGTCTTAATCTATGGTTTTCTGGCATCAGACGAGACACAATTATTAAGAATGCCTCTTAATAATTGTTGAGCATCTGTCCATTTACCAGAAGTGGTGTAGATTTCAGGTATAATTTACGCTAGTTTTCAGGTGTAAATTATAATAAATGTGACGGGCCACCTTGGACTCACAGCTTGTCACCAGGTGCCACCAACTTTTTCGAAAAGTGGTTAGCATGGTGCAGATCTCCTAATAACTCACATATTTTTGACATGCTGGCTACACAATTTGTGGCTTTTAGACTAAAAAAAAAAAAAAAACGTGTACATTGTTTAATAAATCCCCAAAGTCTAGAATTTAAAATAATGATATAGTAGTAGATACAAAAACTGCATAATACTTTTCATAGCTTGACAAGTGCAAAGTAATATTTTTAACTGCCTTAAAGGGGTTGTCTCACTTCAGCAAATGGCCATATGGTCCATATTGTCTCCTCTGCTGGTTTGGTTAATTTTTCGCATTATACACTTCGCGTTTCCAGGGGTTACTGGTACTGCAGCGCAGATACAAGGCGGCCAGGATGGGAGCTGTTGTGCATGCATGCCTATACATGCTTCCCTGGTCCTGGCCACCAGAAAGGCTGATGCTTTTTTCTATAGTGTGGAAGCACAGCCACCGCTGATGGATAACAGGGTGGTCATAACCAATGGAAACGAGTAGTGTATAATGTGATTGAAAAATGAATCAAGCCAGCTAAGGAAGCAATATGGACAATCACAATACATTAGTAAGTGCCTTGTATTAACTTTGTGTGCATGATAATTGCCATTTGCTGAAGTGAGACTACCCTTTAACAGGTTAAGGACCCAGGACGAGAATGCTCATCCTAAATGGCCGTTACTTTGCGCCCCAGGATGAGCATTCTCGTATCAGACCCTGTAATGTTGAAGTCCCATAATGGGACAAAAAAAAAATGAAATAAAAGTGTTTTTAACAATAAAAATGGAAGCACTCATTAGCATTCGCCCCATAAGACGCAGGGACATTTCCCCCCCATTTTTTGGGGAAAAAAAGTGTGTGTTATGGGGCGAAAAATACGGTACATCATAGTTTTATTGCAGCTGCCTCTCGGTATGTTTGCCGTGCTGCGGCTGGAACTCCGGCCTGCCCCATTATAGTGAAAGGTGCCGGAGCGGAGTTCCGGTGGCACATGTGCATTAGCGGCAGCACAGATTCGGCAGGCTATTCACCTGCCGCAACAGCCTGCATGAGAAGGCTGCCACTATTGTGAAAGTAGCCTTAAAAGCTGAAAATTTCAAATTTTGATTTTTTTTAATATATAAAGGTAAAATATACCAACTAAAATTTTCCACTATCATAAAGTACAATGTATCACAAGAAAACAATTTGGTTTCCATAAGTAAAAGCATTCTGAAGTTATTACCACATAAAAAGACACGTCAAATTTCCAAAAAAGGCCTTGTCCTTAAGGTGAAAAATGTCAAGGTCCTTAAGGTGTAAAATATTGCATAAAGTGGGAATAAACACAGACTGATTTTAAACAGAATGGCCAGATTTAGTTATCCTATAGATGGAGTAAATTTAAACAGACTGTCTAGATGTGCACCAGATTTATCACTGTGGCTCAGGCTGGATGATAAATTTGGTTAATGACTAGACACTTCTGGTTGGTTTACTATGAAGAGGAATTTTAAGCCAGAATTGTGGTGCAAATTGAAGGTGCTCCAGTTGGCCTGGAAATTGTAGTATGACACTCTGAGGTATCCTAGGATGCATATTTTTCTCTCCTGGCCTTCTCTCTTTCTTTTTACATTGTTTTTTTTTACATTTTTTCTCTGTTTCTCTCCTTTCAAGCCTTTTAATGCAGACACAGCAATAGTAAATAATAGTGATGAGCAAAGTTTTGTAAAATTCGTTTAGCTGCTTTGCTGAATTTTACAAAAAAATTTGACGAATTACTTCACGCATTTCTTTGCAAATAGTGGATGCAATGACAAGGAACGGCGATTGTGTTGTTCCTCGTCATTGTACACTTCAGATATTGCGTTCATTGCTGATTGCAGCATCTGAGTTTAATATTAAAGTGTATAAAAGAAATAATAAAATTACACTTACATCATCCATTTGATCGCGAAGAGCCAGCTGTCGGCATCTTGATTGAAGATCGAGCGCGGCCCGTGATGACGTCACCACGTCGGCCGGCATGATGATGTCATATGTCACCAATCACAAGATTTCCCCCAGGATCTTAAATTATGATGGAGGCAGCCTGCTCTTCGTGCTTAAATGGATGAAGTAAGTATGATTTTTTTTTATTTTTTAACCCATTTCAGGGAAAAATCGTTTTGTTACCACAAAGCACGAGGAAAGTCAGCTTTGATGCAAATCGAAGTTTCCCTGAAATTCGGATTGAAGTAAATAGTGTCAGAATGACACTGACATATATATCTAGACGCATGGTTGATGTTGCTAACAAACTGCCTGTTTAAAAACACACTGTATCGTTAGATTTGTTAGGCTTTTTCTCATGAAAAAATGTTCCAAAAAGTGTTCCTTATTGGGGACAGATGCCTGTTGTTGTTTAAACACACACAGTGGTATTGGAAAAAACAGTGGTTGTTCTGAACAAGCGGTAGAAAGTGTATGCCTTTTCATATTTATACATTTTATTCATTGAATGCACTAATATAACTCTAATATATTCTGTAGTGCTTTACAGACATTAGCATCAAGCTGTCCCCAGAGGGGCTTACAATCTAAGTTCCCTATCAGTATGTCTTTGGAGTGTGGGAGGAAATGGGAGTACCTGGAGGAAAACATTGGGAGAACATACACACTCCATGTAGATGTCATCCTTGGTCAGATTTGAACCTAGGACCCCTGCCCTGCAAGGCACCAGTGCTAACCACTAAGCCACCATGCTGCCCATAATAAAAAAAAAAAAACTGAATCTAAAGAATCAGTGACTTATTCTGAATAAGTGGTCCAAAATGAAGCCTTATCAGAGGCAGATGCATGCCTATTAGTGATGATCGAGCACCCCGATGTTCGGGTGCTCTGGCCGAACACTAGGTGGTGCTCGAGTGCTCGGCCGAGCACCCGAGTATACTGGAAGTCAATGGGAGATGAGGGGAGGGTGTCTGGTCCATCGGGAAACGTCAGAAAATGGTGGAAACCCCACAGAAATGGTTAGGGAACAGCATGGGGAGGATGTCAGGATGCATCTTGGACACCGAAGTCGCTGCTTTTAAAGATGATGTCCGACTATTACGCCATTTTACAGAATGACAGAAATACCCCCCAAAAACCCAAGATAACATCGATTTTACAGGAAATATTGTTGGGAAACATAGATTTACTTGTACATTAAGCGCAAGTGCTGCCAAAAATTACACGGATAAGGCACTCCCATACAACCGGTATATCATATAAAGGAGGGCCTCATTCACATTGTGGTATAATTGTGGGACTTTGACACTCATAAAGCCTATGCACTAAGGGAAAGGGCTGCCAAAAATTACAAGGATCAGGCATTCCAATACACCCTTTATTACACATAAACGAGGGCATCATACACACCCTTGAAAAATTATTGCTGATGGCCTGCTGCTGACACTCAAAAACAATATTGGTGACATTCTGCTGCTGTGCAGACTGTCCAAAAAATTTAAGGGACATATGCTGCTGCCACCGCACCGCTAACAGTCGCTGACAACTGTTTCTTTTTTTGCTATCCGTTGAGGGAGGCCGGTGCTCCCCCAGCGGCATGTGCCGCATCAGCCGTTCCACTCTCGCTCTCCGCGGTAATTACAGGTCCAATTGAGTTTATCTAAGTTGCTGCACTTAAAAAGCTTGAAGTTTGATCTTAGGATCGAGCTGGCTGTCTGCAGGGAGGTGAGCTAAGACCTGTCAGAGCCCCGGCCTCTCACCGCCTCCCTGATGCTCTTCGCTGAGTGTCCTGGGGGCCGGAATCGTTTACTTAAAACATTCGAGTGTTCAAACCAGCCGGGTCGACTGAATACTTGAAAATATTAAAATTTCAACCGTGTTAAAAATGGGAATACCCACACTGACTCTCAGGCAGTGACATGATGCACTGAAGGCTCCAGCTTTGCCTTGACTGTGGCAAAATGGAGGTATTGATGCAGTAATCTAACAAAGCTCGGAGTTTGATCTGGAGATCGAGCTGGCGGTCTGCAGGGAGGTGAGCTAACACCTGTCGGAGCCCCTGCCTTTCGCCGCCTCCCCAATGCTCTTCGCTGAGTGTCCCGGGGGCCGGAATCGTTTACTTAAAAAAATTGAGTGTTCAAACCAGCCGGGTCGACTGAATACTTGAGCTCTGAATAATTGAATAGGACTCCACGCTGCTGCCGAGCTGACTGTCCAAAAAATTTAAGGGTGACCCGCAGATGCCGAGCTGACCGTAAAAAGAATGATATTCTTGATGTGAGATTCTGCTGAAGAGCAGACTGAAAAAAAATTTAAGGCAGACATGCCGCTTAGCTAAACGTCTGAAACATTAGAAGTGACATGTAGCAGAGCGGAGTGTGTAAAACATTATGGTTGAGTGCCTGCTGGTGAGCTGACAGGCCAAAAAAATTATGTTGCAGGCCCAGCTGGTGAGCTGAGCTGCTAAAAAATTCGGGGGCAGGCCCAGCTGGTGGACTTCGAGGGCAGCCTAATAAGCAGTTTCATATGATGGAGGAAGAGGAGGAAGAGGACGAGAAGAGGAAGGGGTACATGATAATACAGTGTATTCAATACACCCTAAAAGCCAGATTTAAGCTTCCTTCATGTTAAGCCGCTTTCCTCTGGTGGAGTACAGAAGTCAGGGGCAATCCAGGCCTTGTTCATTTTGATAAGCGTCAACCTGTCAGCATTGTCAGTTGACAGGCGGATGCACTTATCAGTAATTATGCCCCCAGTGGCACTAAATACCCGCTCAGACAAAACGCTGGCGGCAGGGCAGGACAGCACCTCCAAGGCACAGAGCGCCAGTTCGTGCCATGTGTCCAGCTTAGGCCTCTTTCATATTAGCGGCATCACGGATCCGGCAGGTGAAGGGTGCCGCCAGATCCGTGCTGCCGCAAGTACACGTACACGCACACACATAGACATACACACAGACATACTTACATGCTCCCAGCATGCTCCGCACAGCACAGGAGGACGGCACGTACATAGGAAGATTCCCCACAGCGCCCTCTGCTGGAGGGAGAATCTTCCTATGTGCGCGCAGTCCTCCTCCTCATGCGATGTGCAGAGCTGCTGGAAGCATGTAAGTATGTCTGTATATGTATGTGTGTATGTCTATGTGTGTGTATGTCTGTGATGTGTGGTGTACTGTGGATGGATCCGTCATGAACTCCATTGAAAGTCAATGGAGGACGGATCCATTTACTGTGTGTGTCACACTTAACGGATCTGTCCCCATTGACTTGCATTGGGGTCATGACGGATCCATCTTGGTGCAGATGCCCAGGACGGAGAGCAAACAGCAGCATGTTGCGGTTTGCTCTCCGTTCTGGAGACGGAACGGAATGCTTTTAGGAGCATTCTGTTGTCTCCAGTTCAGTTTTGTCCCCATTGACAATGAATGGGGGCAAAACTGAAGCGTTTTTTTTCCGGTATTGAGCCCCTATGACGGAACTTAATACCGGAAAAAGAAACCGCTAGTGTGAAAGTAGCCTTAGACACCCAATAATTATAAGGCACAGAGGGATCGCTGAGGACGTTGACACGGTCAGCTAGGTACTCCTTTACCATCTTCCAAAACCTTTACCTCCTTGTCACACTGTGCCAATCATCAGGGATGAGGCTGCTGGCGGAGTGTCAAAACTGTCCCAGGCTTTGGAGAGTGTCGCCTTGCCTTTGTTGGAACTGCTGTGTGTTCCCCTCGTCTCCTCTCCTCGGGTGGCCAAGGAACTACGTACTCTGCCGCCAGAGTTGTCAGATGGAAATTTGTGGAGCAATTTTTTTACAATGGCCTTATGGTATTGCATCATTTTACTTGTCCTCTCCACCACAGGAATGAGAGATGGGAAGTTCTCTTTGTAGCGGGGTCGAGAAGGGTGAACAACCAGTAATCTGTGTTGCTTAATATGCGTATAACGCGGGGGTCACGGGAAAGGCCGCCTAGCATTAAGTCAGCCATGTGTGCCAGAGTCCCAACAGACAAGGCTTCGCTCTCCCCACCAGGAGCATGACTCTCAATATCCTCCTCGTCCTCTTCATCCTCTTCAGCCCATTCACACCGAAGAGATGGTGTAAACGTGGTATGCCTACCCTGTATATCGGTGGAAACCGTCTCCTCCTCCTCCAATTGGCGCTGAGAAGATGAATCGAGGGTGGTCTGGCTATCACCCTGTGTAGGGTCTTCCCCCATTTCCACCTCTTCCACACGCAGAGCATCGGCCTTTATTGTGAGCAGCAAGCTTTTTAGTAGACACAGAAGTGGGATGGTTACGCTGATAATGGCATTATCGCAGCTCATCATCTGTGTAGATTCATCAAAGTTGCGTAACACCTCACAGAGGTCAGACATCAATGCCCACTCGTTGCTTGTGAAAAGCGGAAGCTGACTAGAAAGGCGCCGACCGTGTTGCAGCTGGTATTCGACTACTGCTCTCTGCTTCTCACAAAGCCTGCTCAACATGTGTAAGGTGGAATTCCATCACGTGCTCAGGTCGCACAGCAGTCGGTAAGCCGGCAACTGCTGCTGCAGGGTTGCCAGGCCGGCTGAAGCTGTCGGTGACTTGCGGAAATGGGCACACAGGCGACGCACCTTCACCAGTAGCTGAGACAAATTGGGGTAGGTTTTCAGAAACCGCTGAACCACTAAGTTGAAGACATGGGCCAGGCATGGTATGTGTGGGAGGTTGGCCAGCTCCAAAGCCGCTACCAAGTTGCGGCCGTTATCAGATACAACCATGCCTGGCTGTAGGTTGACTGGCGAGAGCCACAGCTCAGCCTGGTCCCTTATGCCATGCCACAGCTCTGCAGCAGTGTGCGGTTTGTCACCCAGGCAAATAAGCTTCAGCACGGCCTGTTGCCGCTTTCCGACTGCTGTGCTACACTGTTTCCAGCTACTGACAGAAGTGGTGGTGCAGGATGGCAATTCTGCATGGGAATAAGTGGAGGCGGAGGAAGAGAAGGAGGAGTTGCAGCCGCTACTATAGGTGGCAGCGGAAATCTGGATGGAAGTAGGGCCCGCAATCCTCGGCGTGGGTAGCACCTGGGCCATCCCAGGGGACGACTCGCTCCCAGGCTCCACAACGTTCACCCAGTGTGCCGTTAGGGAAATGTAGCGTCCCTGGCCACAAGCGCTTGTCCATGTGTCAGTTGTTCAGTGGACCTTGCCAGTAACTGCATTGGTCAGGGACCGGGTTATGTTTCTGGACACATGCTGGTGTAAGGCAGGGACGGCACACCGGGAAAAATAGTGGCGGCTGGGGACTGCGTAACGAGGGACAGCCGCCGCCATCAGGCTGCGAAAGCCCTCGGTGTCCACCAGCCTAAACGGCAACATTTCCAGGGCGAGCAACTTGAAAAGTTGCGCGTTTAGAGCTATGGCCTGTGGGTGGGTGGCAGGGTATTTTCGCTTGCATTCAAATGCCTGCAGTAAGGACATTTGAACCTGCGCTGGGACATTGAAGTGGACGTGCTGGCTGATGTTTCCTGCGAAGGTCCAGGTGCAGGACGGGAGGCATCTGGGCCTGCGTCTTGGACAGCACGTAACAGAGGGGAAGAGGAGGCAGTGGTGTGACCTGCAGACACAGATCGTGGACCCAGGCGGTCAGCCCACCTTTTAGGGTGCTTTGCTGACATGTGGCGGATCATGCTGGTGGTGGTCAGGTTGCTGAGCCCCTGCTCATCTTGGTACGGCACAGGTTACAAATTACAATCCGTTTATCATCAGCACTTTCCTCAAAAAAACGCCAGACTGCGGAACACCTAACCCTTGGCAAGGGAGCTGGCCGCAAGGGGCTGCTCCAGGGAACAGTTGGGGGCCTGGTTAGCGTGGCCTGCCTTCTCCCTTTTTCCACCCCACTGCCTCTTCGAGCCTGTTGCGCTGCTGCGGATCCCTCTCCCTCTCCCCCAGGTTGAGTCAGCTATTTCGTCGTCCACCACCTCCTCTTCCACATCCTCACTCTGCTCCTCCTCCTGAAATGGTCAACTAACAAGAACCTGACTTAACTGTGTCTCATCCTCATCCACAACCTCTTGAGACACTAATTTCCCTTGACTTCTTGGCAACTGTGTCTCATCATCATCATCCACCTCGGGAGAAAATACTTGTCGTTCCCCACCGTCATCTTCTTCAGACTGTGTTTGCTCAATAGGTTGGGAATCAGGGCATAAAATCTCCTCATGTTCCACTTCAAGCGGCCTTGGCGAGAGGCCAAAGCCAAGGGACGGTGATGAAAAAAGCTCCTCGGAATATCCCAATGTGGGATCTCTTCTTGGCCCAGACTCTGCATGGTGGGAGGAAGGAGGATCAGAGTGAGGATGTGGTTGCCCAGACTCTTGGCTACTAAGACTGGACTTTGTGGAAGAGAGGGTGGTGCTTAACCGACTGAAAGCACTATCACCTGCTGTCCAACTGACTACCTGATCGCAGTGGTGTGGCTGAGAGAGTGGTGTCTTGCGCCGCCCTGCAAACTGTGACATGAAGCTAGGAGTTTTGGATGACTTTGTTTCTTGGGCTCTGCCAACAGGCACAGTTTCACCACGCCCAGAGCCATGGCCTCTGCGTTCACCATCAACAGCACGCCCACTTCCCCGTCCCTTAGTGCTCGCCTTGCGCATATTGTATAGTATATATGCAACTTGGTCACAACTACAGTACTGCAGATTTTTATTAACTGTATGATCAGAAAAATTTAAACAAATGTCCAATATTCTAAATGCGCTAACGTTATAGAGCAGCAGCAAATGAGGAACTGCGGCCTAAATTAACAGTATTAAATGTGACAACGAATGTCAGCTACAGAGACTTTTGAACGGTTGTAATACGCTGTCACCTAGCGTTACTGACAAGAGCACACCTGGTTTTTTTTTGCC
>ONZH01020402.1:0-25088 GCA_900303285.1 Rhinella marina
CTATCCCTATAGAAGATGAAAATGAACTGCAAGTGCCCTACCTATCTATACAGGGTCACCCTCGATGGTAGGGGCCCCGTCTGGATACCTGTCCCTCAGTATCGGACCTGACCCTACGGTCAAACATACAGTGCCCACTCCCGACGTGGCACGTTTCTGTCAGCATCAACTCATCAGGGGAGTACACTATGGGATACAATCCACCTATGGAACAATAAAATAAAATGGACGGCGGAACCAATAGACCTTAATAGGATCGTAAGTTCCAAGTGACGTTTCCCTGAGTGCAGGGCAAACTGGAGGCATAATAGCAACAGTGTCAACTCACCGATGGCGTCTTTAAATAGAGCGATGTGACGCGCTTTCTCCTTCAGGACCCGCCTCCCATCACGTCAGAGCGCCAAACCACGTGACGAATCACATGATCGGGACAAAAGTGCTGACGCGAACAAGTGGGAGGATGGAGTCTAGTTACCTGGAGACAAGACGCTTAACTCTCACCGCCGAGATGTATTAACATCGCTGTCAGCGACGTCTTTTGTAACAGCCGTGATAGGTTATTTCAGAGTATTCGCAGCAGATTCCGCTGCTACGGATCAAAGTGCTGTCCAACACGGAAATGAATTCATGATGATATAATAATATAGTGACCCCAATAATCGATGTTAAGAAGAGGGGGCACCAACAAATAAATCTGCAGAAACGATCTTGTCTATACAATAGGTAACATACAGGTAAGTGAAGACACAATATTCATTACAAAAAGCAGCCAAAATTAAGACGCTCATTTAGGCCAGATGGAGAGGTGGTTTTAAGATAATAAATCCACCTGGTCTCTCTCTGTAAGAGTAGGCGATCCCAGTCACCGCCCCCGCTTGGGTGGTTTAACCAGGTCTATCCCTATAAAGGTCAGTCTGGCCCGCCCGTTATGTAACTGCTGGACGTGTCTGGAGACAGGTGTATCCCTTTGATGACGTATGTCACTCAAATGTTCCCCTACCCTTCTCCGCAATTCATGGGATGTTTTCCCAACATACTCCATCCTACACTCACACTCCAACCTGTATATCACTCCCCGTGATCGACAGTTAATGAAGTGGCGGATGGAGTATGTCTTGTGGGTAACATTGCTGCCAAAACGTCTTAGATGACATCATATGTTTGCATGCAATGCAACCACTACAACGGTAGCAACCTGTTACTGGTTGCGACAGCCACGTACTCATAGTGGGTGAAGATACAAAGTGACTGTGGACTAGTTTGTCCCTCAAACTTTGGCCTCGTCTGAATGTAATTTGTGGACATTCCCCTAAAACTTCCTTTAGATCAGGGTCAAGTGTCAAGATCTGCCAATATTTAGACAGAACCCGTCTCAATTGCCTTGACTCCTGATCAAAGGTAGTAATATACCGGATGATCCTGGAATCTGATGCCACAACATCCTTCGATGTCAAGAGTGAGGAACGTGTCCTAGTGAGGGCCCCTTGGTAAGCTGGCTTCAATACCTCATCTGGGTATCCTCTTGCTCGGAACCTGTGTCTCAACTCAGAAGCCTGAAGTACAAAATCTCGTTTACGGCTGCAATTCCTCCGCAACCTAAGGTATTGACCCCTCGGTATACCCCTCCTAAGTGGGAGAGGATGACAACTCTCCCATCTGAGGAGGGAATTAGTGGCATTAGGTTTCCTAAAGATAGTTGTTTCCAGTTCACCTCCACTCCCCTTGGTAATGCGAACATCCAAAAAGGGTAGAGACGAAAAGTGATGTTCACAGGTAAACTTCATGCCAATCTCATTGACATTCAATGATGATACAAAGGACAAAAATGATGACTGATTCCCCTTCCATAAAATGAAAATGTCATCTATGTACCGTGCCCACAGTCCAATAGGAGGAGTAGCAACCGACATCTCCTCACAAAACACCAATGACTCCTCCCACCAGCCCAGGAACAAGTTTGCATACGATGGGGCACACGGGCTCCCCATCGCAGTGCCCCTGAGCTGGTGGTAGAGTCTGGTGCCAAAAATGAAAACATTCCTGGTAAGAGTGAATTGTAGGAGGCGGAGGACAAACAGACTGTGGGCACGGTACTGACATCCTCGTGATTGTAAAAAATAATTGACTGCATTCAACCCTAAATCATGAGGGATAGAGGAATATAATGCCTCAACATCAATACTACATAATATGTAGTCATCCTCCAATTGTAGACCTTCAAGTTTCTTTAAAAGGTCTGTAGTATCACGAGTATAAGAGGGAAGAGCAGTCACAAACGGGGTGAGAATCCGGTCAATGTAAATCCCAACATTTTGGCACAAATTCCCTACCCCGGAAACAATCGGTCTGCCTTTAAGGGGAGAAATCCCCTTATGCACCTTCGGTAGACAGTAAAAGGTAGACATCCGAGGAAAAGGAGGAAGGAGAAAATCATATTCGTCTTGAGAAATGACTAAGTTCAATTTAGCCTCATCCAGAATAGCCTTGAGTTCCTGTTTATATATAGAGGACGGATCCTGGGATAGTATCTCATAAGTATTCTTATCCTTTAGGAGGGTTAAACACATCTCAGTGTACTGTAAAGAATCCATGATCACCGTGTTGCCCCCCTTATCCGAGGGCTTGATGACAATACTAGTGTCCTGGGACAGGAGGGCAACAGCAGCGGTCATATCTTTTGAACAGTTAGAAGGGAATCCCGATGGTTTTAAATTAGTCAATTCTCGAGAAACTTTATCCAGAAATACCTCAATACACGATATTTCACTAGTGTTCGGTGGCATCAATTTACTTTTACATTTTAAATTGGTAAAGGGGCCAAGGCCATCCGCCGGTTCAGTGCCTAGATTGTATAATAGCCTTACATCCTCTAAAAGGTCATCCGGAATGCCCAATTCCAGGCATTTCCGTCGGTCTACATTCTTAAAATGTTTGTGCCATTGTAACTTCCTAATAAATAGGTGTAAATCTCTAATCGCATTGAATCTATTAAAACCTGGTGTAGGTACAAAAGATAGGCCCATCTCCAAAGCTTGGACCTCCATATTACTCAAAATGCGAGAAGAAAGATTCACGACCTGAGGACCCATTATGGGGCTGTTGGTGTTTGGGTGCGGCTGCGAAGCGGATAGTCCAAAGTGGGAGTCAGTTGGCCTAAAAAACGCGGGTCACGACCCCTAGTATTTCCCCTATACCTCCCACGTCTAGGGGGCCCTCGATGAGGATTCTGATATCGAGGGGGTCTACCAACTGATTCACGCTCGGAGTCAGATAAATCCGTCTCCGTAGATGATTGTTCCGTATGGGCCTTGGACTCCCTTCTTCCAGATACAGATGTATAGATACGATTTTCCCTAAAATCTGAAAGGTCTCTCGTGAACTGGCGGTGTTTACGTTCTTTTAGATGGTACTGAAATTTCTCAAGAGTACTCTGAAGTTGTTTCTCCTTTGTCACAAATGAGGTATTGAAGCCAGCTTACCAAGGGGCCCTCACTAGGACACGTTCCTCACTCTTGACATCGAAGGATGTTGTGGCATCAGATTCCAGGATCATCCGGTATATTACTACCTTTGATCAGGAGTCAAGGCAATTGAGACGGGTTCTGTCTAAATATTGGCAGATCTTGACACTTGACCCTGATCTAAAGGAAGTTTTAGGGGAATGTCCACAAATTACATTCAGACGAGGCCAAAGTTTGAGGGACAAACTAGTCCACAGTCACTTTGTATCTTCACCCACTATGAGTACGTGGCTGTCGCAACCAGTAACAGGTTGCTACCGTTGTAGTGGTTGCATTGCATGCAAACATATGATGTCATCTAAGACGTTTTGCAGCAATGTTACCCACAAGACATACTCCATCCGCCACTTCATTAACTGTCGATCACGGGGAGTGATATACAGGTTGGAGTGTGAGTGTAGGATGGAGTATGTTGGGAAAACATCCCGTGAATTGCGGAGAAGGGTAGGGGAACATTTGAGTGACATACGTCATCAAAGGGATACACCTGTCTCCAGACACGTCCAGCAGTTACATAACGGGCGGGCCAGACTGACCTTTATAGGGATAGACCTGGTTAAACCACCCAAGCGGGGCGGTGACTGGGATCGCCTACTCTTACAGAGAGAGACCAGGTGGATTTATTATCTTAAAACCACCTCTCCATCTGGCCTAAATGAGCGTCTTAATTTTGGCTGCTTTTTGTAATGAATATTGTGTCTTCACTTACCTGTATATTACCTATTGTATAGACAAGATCGTTTCTGCAGATTTATTTGTTGGTGCCCCCTCTTCTTAACATCGATTATTGGGGTCACTATATTATTATATCATCATGAATTCATTTCCGTGTTGGACAGCACTTTGATCCGTAGCAGCGGAATCTGCTGCGAATACTCTGAAATAACCTATCACGGCTGTTACAAAAGACGTCGCTGACAGCGATGTTAATACATCTCGGCGGTGAGAGTTAAGCGTCTTGTCTCCAGGTAACTAGACTCCATCCTCCCACTTGTTCGCGTCAGCACTTTTGTCCCGATCATGTGATTCGTCACGTGGTTTGGCGCTCTGACGTGATGGGAGGCGGGTCCTGAAGGAGAAAGCGCGGCACATCGCTCTATTTAAAGACGCCATCGGTGAGTTGACACTGTTGCTATTATGCCTCCAGTTTGCCCTGCACTCAGGGAAACGTCACTTGGAACTTACGATCCTATTAAGGTCTATTGGTTCCGCCGTCCATTTTATTTTATTGTTCCATAGGTGGATTGTATCCCATAGTGTACTCCCCTGATGAGTTGATGCTGACAGAAACGTGCCACGTCGGGAGTGGGCACTGTATGTTTGACCGTAGGGTCAGGTCCGATACTGAGGGACAGGTATCCAGACGGGGCCCCTACCATCGAGGGTGACCCTGTATAGATAGGTAGGGCACTTGCAGTTCATTTTCATCTTCTATAGGGATAGAGTAGGGTTGATACCCACTCCCCTATATATTTTTCTTTTTTCTGCACGTGGACCCCAACTGTTCATTGAACTGAGAACCAATTGCATATCCAAAGGAGGCATTACACCCATTGATTCCTTATCAGCATCTGGATGGGTGAGATTGTTTTGATTTATTATTCTATGTATGTTTGTACTTATTTTGGTTGTCAGAACAGGGAGGTTCAGACAACATAACATCATAGTTCCACTTGATATTACACCTGAGTTATGTGTTGTCTTTGTGTTTGCAAATATATTTTTTAAATGAATTATTAAATGTTATATTTTAAATAATTGCACTACCTGACTCCTGTTAGGTTTCATTATTTTTTCTTTAATTAGCGTGCAATATCAGAGGATTATTCCCTATCCCTGATAATAGTTATATTGTTTATGTACTAGACGGGGTATGGCAGGTTTCCTGTCCACAGGTTTTAGTGCTGATGATTGGTTAAGTGAAGCCAAAGATGTGTTCTCTGATCGAGAATATCATCAAAAGAAATATATTCCTTCTTTTCACACCGCATTTAGAGAATTGACGGCTGTCTATAAAGAACAGATTACATCCTGGTGGGAGACTCAGAGCCTAGATAACTATATTAAGCATAGTATAGTCCCTAGGGGTCTGAGGATTTCTCTCCTTCCAGCCATTAGATCCCGTAACCCTGGTTTCATGACCAAATGGGAGCAAGAGGCTACCAATAGCTCCCTGAGATTCATGAAACTCCTTTTAGAGGAGGAGAAGCATACTCTTGATACCCTCAACCAGAAATTGATAGATCACATTGAAGTGGCCCAGTCATTCTCACAGGAGACTGAATTTGTGACAAAGGAGAAACAACTTCAGAGTACTCTTGAGAAATTTCAGTACCATCTAAAAGAACGTAAACACCGCCAGTTCACGAGAGACCTTTCAGATTTTAGGGAAAATCGTATCTATACATCTGTATCTGGAAGAAGGGAGTCCAAGGCCCATACGGAACAATCATCTACGGAGACGGATTTATCTGACTCCGAGCGTGAATCAGTTGGTAGACCCCCTCGATATCAGAATCCTCATCGAGGGCCCCCTAGACGTGGGAGGTATAGGGGAAATACTAGGGGTCGTGACCCGCGTTTTTTAGGCCAACTGACTCCCACTTTGGACTATCCGCTTCGCAGCCGCACCCAAACACCAACAGCCCCATAATGGGTCCTCAGGTCGTGAATCTTTCTTCTCGCATTTTGAGTAATATGGAGGTCCAAGCTTTGGAGATGGGCCTATCTTTTGTACCTACACCAGGTTTTAATAGATTCAATGCGATTAGAGATTTACACCTATTTATTAGGAAGTTACAATGGCACAAACATTTTAAGAATGTAGACCGACGGAAATGCCTGGAATTGGGCATTCCGGATGACCTTTTAGAGGATGTAAGGCTATTATACAATCTAGGCACTGAACCGGCGGATGGCCTTGGCCCCTTTACCAATTTAAAATGTAAAAGTAAATTGATGCCACCGAACACTAGTGAAATATCGTGTATTGAGGTATTTCTGGATAAAGTTTCTCGAGAATTGACTAATTTAAAACCATCGGGATTCCCTTCTAACTGTTCAAAAGATATGACCGCTGCTGTTGCCCTCCTGTCCCAGGACACTAGTATTGTCATCAAGCCCTCGGATAAGGGGGGCAACACGGTGATCATGGATTCTTTACAGTACACTGAGATGTGTTTAACCCTCCTAAAGGATAAGAATACTTATGAGATACTATCCCAGGATCCGTCCTCTATATATAAACAGGAACTCAAGGCTATTCTGGATGAGGCTAAATTGAACTTAGTCATTTCTCAAGACGAATATGATTTTCTCCTTCCTCCTTTTCCTCGGATGTCTACCTTTTACTGTCTACCGAAGGTGCATAAGGGGATTTCTCCCCTTAAAGGCAGACCGATTGTTTCCGGGGTAGGGAATTTGTGCCAAAATGTTGGGATTTACATTGACCGGATTCTCACCCCGTTTGTGACTGCTCTTCCCTCTTATACTCGTGATACTACAGACCTTTTAAAGAAACTTGAAGGTCTACAATTGGAGGATGACTACATATTATGTAGTATTGATGTTGAGGCATTATATTCCTCTATCCCTCATGATTTAGGGTTGAATGCAGTCAATTATTTTTTACAATCACGAGGATGTCAGTACCGTGCCCACAGTCTGTTTGTCCTCCGCCTCCTACAATTCACTCTTACCAGGAATGTTTTCATTTTTGGCACCAGACTCTACCACCAGCTCAGGGGCACTGCGATGGGGAGCCCGTGTGCCCCATCGTATGCAAACTTGTTCCTGGGCTGGTGGGAGGAGTCATTGGTGTTTTGTGAGGAGATGTCGGTTGCTACTCTTCCTATTGGACTGTGGGCACGGTACATAGATGACATTTTCATTTTATGGAAGGGGAATCAGTCATCATTTTTGTCCTTTGTATCATCATTGAATGTCAATGAGATTGGCATGAAGTTTACCTGTGAACATCACTTTTCGTCTCTACCCTTTTTGGATGTTCGCATTACCAAGGGGAGTGGAGGTGAACTGGAAACAACTATCTTTAGGAAACCTAATGCCACTAATTCCCTCCTCAGATGGGAGAGTTGTCATCCTCTCCCACTTAGGAGGGGTATACCGAGGGGTCAATACCTTAGGTTGCGGAGGAATTGCAGCCGTAAACGAGATTTTGTACTTCAGGCTTCTGAGTTGAGACACAGGTTCCGAGCAAGAGGATACCCAGATGAGGTATTGAAGCCAGCTTACCAAGGGGCCCTCACTAGGACACGTTCCTCACTCTTGACATCGAAGGATGTTGTGGCATCAGATTCCAGGATCATCCGGTATATTACTACCTTTGATCAGGAGTCAAGGCAATTGAGACGGGTTCTGTCTAAATATTGGCAGATCTTGACACTTGACCCTGATCTAAAGGAAGTTTTAGGGGAATGTCCACAAATTACATTCAGACGAGGCCAAAGTTTGAGGGACAAACTAGTCCACAGTCACTTTGTATCTTCACCCACTATGAGTACGTGGCTGTCGCAACCAGTAACAGGTTGCTACCGTTGTAGTGGTTGCATTGCATGCAAACATATGATGTCATCTAAGACGTTTTGCAGCAATGTTACCCACAAGACATACTCCATCCGCCACTTCATTAACTGTCGATCACGGGGAGTGATATACAGGTTGGAGTGTGAGTGTAGGATGGAGTATGTTGGGAAAACATCCCGTGAATTGCGGAGAAGGGTAGGGGAACATTTGAGTGACATACGTCATCAAAGGGATACACCTGTCTCCAGACACGTCCAGCAGTTACATAACGGGCGGGCCAGACTGACCTTTATAGGGATAGACCTGGTTAAACCACCCAAGCGGGGCGGTGACTGGGATCGCCTACTCTTACAGAGAGAGACCAGGTGGATTTATTATCTTAAAACCACCTCTCCATCTGGCCTAAATGAGCGTCTTAATTTTGGCTGCTTTTTGTAATGAATATTGTGTCTTCACTTACCTGTATGTTACCTATTGTATAGACAAGATCGTTTCTGCAGATTTATTTGTTGGTGCCCCCTCTTCTTAACATCGATTATTGGGGTCACTATATTATTATATCATCATGAATTCATTTCCGTGTTGGACAGCACTTTGATCCGTAGCAGCGGAATCTGCTGCGAATACTCTGAAATAACCTATCACGGCTGTTACAAAAGACGTCGCTGACAGCGATGTTAATACATCTCGGCGGTGAGAGTTAAGCGTCTTGTCTCCAGGTAACTAGACTCCATCCTCCCACTTGTTCGCGTCAGCACTTTTGTCCCGATCATGTGATTCGTCACGTGGTTTGGCGCTCTGACGTGATGGGAGGCGGGTCCTGAAGGAGAAAGCGCGGCACATCGCTCTATTTAAAGACGCCATCGGTGAGTTGACACTGTTGCTATTATGCCTCCAGTTTGCCCTGCACTCAGGGAAACGTCACTTGGAACTTACGATCCTATTAAGGTCTATTGGTTCCGCCGTCCATTTTATTTTATTGTTCCATAGGTGGATTGTATCCCATAGTGTACTCCCCTGATGAGTTGATGCTGACAGAAACGTGCCACGTCGGGAGTGGGCACTGTATGTTTGACCGTAGGGTCAGGTCCGATACTGAGGGACAGGTATCCAGACGGGGCCCCTACCATCGAGGGTGACCCTGTATAGATAGGTAGGGCACTTGCAGTTCATTTTCATCTTCTATAGGGATAGAGTAGGGTTGATACCCACTCCCCTATATATTTTTCTTTTTTCTGCACGTGGACCCCAACTGTTCATTGAACTGAGAACCAATTGCATATCCAAAGGAGGCATTACACCCATTGATTCCTTATCAGCATCTGGATGGGTGAGATTGTTTTGATTTATTATTCTATGTATGTTTGTACTTATTTTGGTTGTCAGAACAGGGAGGTTCAGACAACATAACATCATAGTTCCACTTGATATTACACCTGAGTTATGTGTTGTCTTTGTGTTTGCAAATATATTTTTTAAATGAATTATTAAATGTTATATTTTAAATAATTGCACTACCTGACTCCTGTTAGGTTTCATTATTTTTTCTTTAATTAGCGTGCAATATCAGAGGATTATTCCCTATCCCTGATAATAGTTATACAATCTTAGTTTTGGCTGAAAATCACTGATGGAAATCACTGACCAAAACACTGATATGTGAATGAGGCACAACACTTCCTTGGCCTGACCGGTCGGAGCAGCCCAACCGGGTACTAGAGCCTCTTTTCAATTGTACAGTTTTCCCCAATAAAGTTATGCCTTCTCTCTAATATTGCAATCACTTACATACAGTATTATATCATCATTACATTCACATATATAAAGTTTCATTTGATTCAAACAACTCCTTGGAGCATTTTTTTGTTTTTCAATGAGTATATATTTTTACTGCCCATGGTGTCTATAGTAAATTGCATATGTTTACCATGTCTCAATTTATGTTAACTTTCCATCGTGAGGCTTCCATTGGCAATGCCCTTTGGTCCAACCACTTCCTCGTTTACCTGACTTGGCCTGGAGTGGATGTGGCACTTGAATAAGTCCTTACTATTCTTATTATTTATTTGGAAGTGCCATTAATTCTAGGGCACTGTACATAAAGAGGGGGTTACACATACATAATATAAAAACACAAATACAATAAACATGAAACTATCAACAGACTGGGATAGAGGGGAAGAGGACCCTGCCCGTGACAGCTTACAATTTAAAATGTGTGGTTAGCGGTGTCTTGATCCAACAGGGTGTGTGAACTAAAAGGTTTGTCTCACTTCAGCAAATGGCATTTATCATGTAGACATAGTTAAAGGGGTTATCCAGGATTTGATAACGATGACCTATCCTAACAATTGTAAAGTGACCTTACTTTCTAAGGCCAGACACACATGAGCGAACTCAATGTGAGAAACTCACTGCATGTGGCAGTGTGAATTCCCGTTTGGAACTCTGCTCCTCTAACAGGATTGCACAGTGAGACCTGCACTTTATTGAATTACACTGACTGCATTATGTCAGTGTAATTCCATAGATTACAGGTTTCACAGTGGGGCACAGCATTCATTATAATGCTGTGAGATCCTGTCAGAGGAGCAGCGTTCAGAACAGAAACTCACACTGCTACACGCATTGTGTTTTTCACATTGAACTTGCTTGTGTGTGTCTGGCCTAAGAGATTTAAACTCATTTAAAAAAAAAGTCACACACATAGCAAATGTGAAGCAAGGAAACATCTCTAATTATTTGAGCTGTTCACTTTCCTCTTCTTCTCCATTTGATCCAGACCATCATGATGATTTATCCTGAAGACTGCAGAGTTTACTGCACAGACATCTCTGGCCAGGGGTATGCAGCCCCATATAAGAAGATTCCAGTATTAATAAATGGTACATGGTAGATGAGGGCCTGTTACAGATTTTGCATTAGAGACCAGTAGATTCAGGTTACACCTCTGACTTTGATTAATCCCTTCCCGACCAGCGCCGTACATGTACGGCGCTAGTGTGGTGCGGGGACATGACGCCCGCTAGCGGGTGCGGTGGGCGTCATGGCCGGCAAGTCTCTGCTGTTTCTAACAGCAGAGACTTGCCGCTACTTACCGCCATCGGCGGCGTCTTCTAGGGCCTTCTGATGCCGTGATCACACGTGATCACGGCATCAGGATGCGTGTGAAATCGGAAGCGTACGCTTCCGGGTGGTGTACAGACGCCCCGAGTGGCCAATCGGGGTGTCTGTACACCATATGAAAACTGTAATCCTCGCTAGTGCAATTTTTATTCTGGCCACTAGATGGCAGGCCAGGATAAGAAATGAGCAATTCATGGATTTATCTCAGTCAATCCCTGAGTCAGTAAATCCCTGATTGCTCATAAAGAACACAATATATCAGCTCATATTTGAGCTTAAAAATAGAAACAAATTTTTAAAAAACTGTTAAAAAATAAATAAAAAAATCTAAAAAATTGTTCAAATCACCCCCCTTTCCGTATAATGAAAAAATCAATACCTAAATAACAATAAATATAGACATCATGGGTATCACCGTGACCGAAAACGCCCGTACTTTTAAAATATAAAAAAAAAAATTACAATACGGCGATTCGCCGTTTTTTGTAGCTTTTTTTTTCAAAAAAAAATTAAATAAAAAGTGATCAAAAAGTCATACACACCCCAGAATGATATCAATAAAAACTTCAGATCGCCCCGCAAAGAATGAGCCCCCATACTGCTCCGTACACATAAATACCAAAAAGTTATAGGGGTCAAGATATGACAAGGAAAAAAAAAAAAAAAGGGCAACTTTCTAATTATTTTATCAAAACGCAGGAAAAACTATACATATTAGGTATTGCCGGATTCGTACTGACCAGTAGAATGAAAGTAACTGGTCAGTTTTAATGCACATCGAACGCTGTAAATAAGAAACACGTAAACTTTAGCGGAATAGCGTTTTTTTTGCAATTTCACCCGATTTGGAATTTTTTTCCCGCTTCCCACTACACCATATGCAATATTAAATGGTGGCGTTGGAAAGTACAACTTGTCCCACAAAAAACAAGCCCTCATACAGCTATCTGAACAGAAAAATAAAACAGTTATGGCTGTTTGAAGCAGGGAGCGCAAAACGAAAATGCATAACCGAAAAAACCTCCGGGGGTGAAGGGGTTAATTGCTTCTGCAATTCATCCTCACCCTCTATAACAAAGAAACCCCTTATCCAGCTTCCACCTTTAAACACTGCAATCCTGCAGATGCTGCTACCCCATGTGCCCATATTACTGCACTTACAGTGCTGCCCAATGACCCCAAATACTGTACTGCCAAAAATAAAAACTATCCAATGACGCAAATACAGAACTAGAATATGATGAGACCCAAAGCAAACTTTAGGCATCAAACCCCAGACCAGACCCAAAATAGATTCAAATCTCAGTACTCAAAGTTAATGGCATTGTCTGTCTGTGTCATTTTTTTTAACCACTTAGAAGGTTATAAAATAATTAAAGTAGTGATACTTTACTGATATAATCAGTTTTCAAAAAAACATTTTACTGGGCTTGACAATCCGGTCTTAAGACTCCAGATGAAACCCCATAATTAATACAGAAACTTGCCCTAGTACCTGAGTTATCAACCTCTGGCGGTACACAACATATCTCTAGGGAGTGTGCACATTATCCTAAGGCCTCATGCACACGAACGTGTGCCGGCCGTGCTCGTGCTGCGGGCCGCAAACTGCGGTCCGCAATGCATGGGCACTGACCGTGAGGCCACTGCATGAGGATCGCGGACCCATTAACTTGCTTGCGCTACTTTTTTGCGGTGCGGAGGCACGGCCAGAAACACCACGGAAGCCTCTGCTCCACATCTCCCGGATCGCGGACCCATTGAAGTGAATGGGTCCGCGATCCGTGATGCGGGCTGCACACGGCCGGTGCCCGTTTATTGCGGACACGGCCTGCACATGTTCGTGTGCATGAGGCCTAATAGTGTGCTTTTAATGTGTGGCACACTGTATGATCATAGCTTTGGGCGTACTTGGCATAGAAATATTGAGAAACAGTGCTTTAGAGCTCCCCGAGGTAAATGTAGTTTCTTTGGCAGTTAATAAAAGCCTTACAAAGCAATGGCAAAAAAGAAAAGACCTCCTTTGTGTGATGACGTGTAATATCTGGATCTGATGCGGATCCAGATATGGAGGGATTCTGTTGTAAGGAGATGTTCACACAGCAGCTTTTTGAGCTTTCAGTGGAATTTGTTGTGTATTCCGTGCTAAAAAGGCGCCAGCAGCAACACAGGGTCTGCCTGTCATTGATTTCAATGCAAGTCCACACTGCTGCTCATGGGGCCACAATTTATTGTGGCAATCACATTAAGAATGGACGTCTGTTCTTGGACAGTCACAGCCATAAACCGTGGCCTTCAGTTGAAAACAACGGGAGGCAGATTCCACCCAACCAGCTGTTTTTTTGACACAGAATCCATGACACATTCTTCCTGCAAAAAGGGACCTAAGACAATTTTCTGATTTTCAACTACATGAGTCCAGACCTGAATAATCAAAACATTTACCGAGTAATTCTTATATATTTTATGGTAAAGATGACAGAAAATTAGTTATTTTACATATTATGTATTTTAGAAGGATCTATTCTATGTATAACATACAAGTCAAATGTAGATTTTGCCACTAAATGAAACACATGAAACTTTTTGGGTGCACCTACACATGATCTTGTAACATCAGTCTATATTATCTGATGGTCATCCTCTAAAGATGAAAATGACTATTCACCTGGATGAGTTCTTAGGTGCTGAATAAGGCCTGCTTTCTGGGCAAAATCTTTCCCACATTCCGAACATGAAAATGGTTTCTCCCCTGTGTGAGTTCTTAGATGTGCAATAAGGCCTGCTTTCTGAGCAAAACCTTTACCACATTCCAAACATAAAAATGGTTTCTCACCAGTATGAGTTTTTTGATGTGCAATAAGGCCTGCTTTCTGGGAAAAACTTTTCTCACATTCTGAGCATGAATATGGTTTCTCTCCAGTGTGAGTTCTTTGATGTGCTAGAAGGCCTGCTTTCTGGGAAAACCTCTTCTTACATTCCAAACATTTAAAAATCTTTTCCCCTGAATGAATTTTTAGATGTGAAATGAGGCTTGCTTTCTGGCCAAAATCTTTCCCACATTCTGAACATGAATATGGTTTCTCCTCTGAGTGACTTTTCTGATGTTCAACAAGATCCGATTTCTTTCTAAAACATTTCCCACACTCTAAACATGAAAGCCAATTGTCTACTTTGCGACTTCTCTGATGGTGGACTAGTTCTGATCCTGTGAGAGTTCTAAGATGTGCAATAAGGCCTGATTTCTGAGCAAAACCTTTATCACATTCAAAACATAAAAATGGTTTCTCGCCAGTGTGGGTTCTTTGATGTGCATTGAGGCCTGCTTTCTGGGTAAAACTTTTCTCACATTCTGAACATGAATACGGTTTCTCTCCAGTGTGAGTTCTTTGATGTACAATAAGGCCTGCTTTCTGGGAAAAACTCTTCGTACATTCCAAACATTTAAAGATCTTTTCCCCTGTGTGAATTGTTAGATGTGCAATGAGACCTCCTTTCTGGGCAAAACCTTTCCCGCATTCTGAACATGAATATGGGTCCTCCTCTGAGTGACTTTTCTGATGTTCAACAAGGTCTGATTTTTGTCTGAAACATTTCCCACACTCTAAACATGACAGCTGATTCTCCACTTTTTGATTTCTCTGATGGTGAACTAGTTCTGACTTCTCAGTAAAACATCCTCCACATTCTGAACACGAACAAGGCTTCTGACCTACATGTCTTCTCTGATGTTTAACAAGATCTAACTTCATGGTGATACATTTATCACAGTCTAAACATGCAAATGACTTATCTCTCAAGTGAAATTTTTGGTGCTGAATTAATTTTGATTTTGTAGTTATACATTTACCACATTTTGAACATAAAAACATCTTCCTTGGGTGAGTTTTATTATGTCTAAGAAGATCATATTTCTTGTTAAACCGTCTTCCACATTCAGAACATGAAAATGGCTTCTCTTTAATGAGAATTCCCTGATGGCGAATTTGTCTTGATTTGTCAGTAAACTCTTTTCCATGTTTGCTACTTGAAACCAGCTTCTCTCCTTTGTGAAATTTCTGGTGCTTAATAAGAACCCGTTTGTGGAAAAAACATTTTCCACACGTGGAGCATGTAAACCGTTTCTTTTCTGTGTAAACTTTATGAATTCTCTGATGATGAACAAGATGTGATTTCTGGTTAAATGGTTTGCTACATAGTGAACATGAAAATTTCTTTACATCTTTATGAATCATCGGATGATTAAAAGAACCAGTTTTCCTATATTCAGAAGACTGAAGTAACGCAATGTCTGCCAGTGTTCTCTGAATAAGAATATGAGCTTCCTGTGTAAAATTTTTCTCCAAGTCTGATCTTAGTAATTCATGCTCGTTGTGTTCTGTAGTTATATCTAATATTTGAGGAAAAAGTTGTTCTTGGTTTGAAGGATGAGATGACAAATCTCTGCTGTTGTGTCCTGGATGAAATATTTGTTTAACAGTATTTTCTCCTGGGGAATCGTCCATGATATTCGTCACTTCACTGCTGTAGTGATCTGCCAGAAATGAAAGATTTTTAAAAAAATATTTTCTGTTGCTTTAAACGGGTTCTCCAAGTTAAATTTATTGATGACCTATCCTCAGGATCAATATCAAATCGGCGGGGGTCCGGCACCCACGCCGATCAACTGTTTGAAGAGGAGGCGCGCGCAGTACCAGCGCTGCCTCCTCTTCACTGTTTACATGCTGGCCGTAACAGGGGTAGTGGTGAGTAGGTGTAATTACACCTAACCGACCCATTCATTTCAATGGGAAGAATTACACCTACTCACCACTACCCCTGTTACAGCCAGCATGTAAACAGTGAAGAGGAGGCAGTGCTGGTACGGCGCGCACCTCCTCTTCAAACAGCTGATCGGCGGGGGTGCGGGAGTCGGACCCCCGCCGATCTGATATTGATGACCTATCCTGAGGATAGGTCATCAATAAATTTAACTTGGGGAACCCCTTTAAACACAAATAAATAGAGATGGATCTTCTGAAAAGTTCTGTAAGATTTCTAATGCATAACTAAAGAACAAACAGAGTGTACCGACATACAGTGAATTTAAGATGCATTGAGGGGAATTCATTAAGACTGGAGTTTCACACATCAGTCTCAGTGAAAAAAATGCACCAGGGTAAAGTGAACCACATTTATTAAGAGGAGCAACTTCAGGCTGAGCTGGTGTAGATTTACGCTATAATTTACACCACTTTTTGGTGTAAATTATAGTAAATCCATCCATTCCCCCTCCAACTGTGCCCTGCTCAGTTATTTATATATGTATGTATATATATATATATATATATATATATATATATATATATATATGTACACACACTTTATTTTCATTTTTACATCAACTATAGTCAGATACAACATGTGAAATTAAGTAATTACAATTAACCAGTGACATGTGCCAAGATAATACAATACTCGTCTATAGAACAAAGATTTAGAAGAAGAACAGGGAGGGATGGAGGGGAGAGCAGGTCAGTGGCAGGGGGGGTGATGGTGAGCAGAGTTAGAAGACTACTTCCGACCTTAGACTGCATAGAGGTCATTCCCTCAAATGGGGACAGATAAGGGAGCAGAGCCCATTTCTATTTATACCTTCAAAGAATCGCCCATGGAAAAACGGTGCAATATATGCTTTCTGGAGAAAGGGGCTGTATAGTGTCTGAGCACTCTAGATACTAATAAATGGTAAGCAGGAGGGGACCTCGAACTAGCTCTTAAAGGGACAGTTCGAGAAACCCTTCTCAGTTTTTTAAAACATTTAAAGAGTGGCATAAAAATTTTAAAAAGTCGCCAAATATTTGCTCAAATAATGCAACTTTTGTAGATCAGAAAACTGGCGCAAAGGCCATGATAAATTTCCCTCAGTACCTCTAATGATTTGAGAAGGGTAATAATATCTATGGTATTCTAAGACTGACTTACAACTCTTAGGCCTGATTCACAGGACTATGCTCAGTCCGTAAAACGCGGCCTGTGTCGACCACATCTCTCGGACCGACTGCAGCTTCCCTGACCATGATTATGTGAGCATAGTACAACAGATCTGTTTTCAGATAGGAATTGGCTGCTTAAAAAAATTATTATGTTGCAGGCAGGTCCGTCAAGCCCGGTCGTGTGAATTAAGCCTTAGCATAGTACCAATGACTTGTGATAAGATCTTGAATGCAGTTAGACTGTGAGAAGCTAATTGCATTCATTAATTTCCCGTTCCTAAGCAAATTATATCAGGACAAAATAGACAGACCAGTGCAGTAATTCCTAGAGCTACTCCAGACTTTTTGCAGCACTTTTGATTGATTTGAACTATCGAGTGACAGCTGCAGTTACAAGATTGCATACAAGTCAATTTGCTGCTTTGGGCTACAGATCTAGATCAGCATCGAATAAATGTGCTACAAAATGTCTAGGTGTCCCCAAGCCTAAATGTACTCAGTGTATGAGTGCTCCGGCAGATTTATATTCTAAAAAAAATGGTGCATCATTCAGTCTTAGGGTCTGGCTACACAACGACATTTGTCACAGCAATGTCGCGCAACAGTTTTTGTAATGATAGTCAATGGTGTCACACTAAAATCCATCCAACTTGGATTTTTGTGCAACTATTGCATCGCAGCACGTTGCAGTGCAACATCATTGGCTATCATAACAAAAAATGTCATGAGACATTGCTGCGACACATGTCCCAGTGTAGTTGTACCCTTTTGCTGAGCCTCAATGAGTGTGATACACAAAATATGGGTATAATCACACGGCTAATACCTGCCACTGATTCAGCAGTGGAAAAAGGGCATTTTCCACTGCTGAAGGCATGTTGAACCCCATCAACAGTTTCCCACTGACTTCAATGTAAAAAACTCAACCATGTGCACAGCTTGCACAAATGGTGGAGTTTTTCTCAGTAGCTTATTTAAAAAATGCTTGAAAAGTGACAAGTTACTTCTTAGCAGCAGATTTGATATAGTGGACTTCATAGAAGCCAATGGGGAAACAGATATACCAGAATATAAAAACTCTTCAAAAACTGACACGAAATTACAAAAAAACGGCCTGTGTCCAGCGGCCAATTCTCCAACTGGTTTTTCTGCTGCAGATTTTAGCCATGTGAACATACCCTGATGTTTGTTGCAGTTTTTGTATTTACACTGGCTGGCAAATAGGGTCATGTCCATTCGTGTTCACAATGTTTTCATGTCCACGTACACTGCATGGATATACTGTATTTTTATGCTCACACAACACTACGATATTCTAGGTAGAAATCTATCCAACTCTGTGCCTCACCAATTCTCCAAGCAGAGCAGTTAATGTGGTCATTCTTTGTATCTAGTGGTAGTTACCCACCTGAACTGCTATCTTTAGGATTTTTTTCTTCATTATATTGATAATGTCTCCTCTTTAGCATCTTTTCTTCTTTCTCCGTAACATCAGCATTAAGAACAATCAGTTTTTCACCCTGGATGAAATTGTTCAAGTTTGTAAATTAAATATCGCAATGCTTTGATCATTGGTTTTACACAACATTTCTCAAAGGGGTATTCTGTTTTTTTTTTGTATTTATATAATAGGAAATGAAACAATTTTCTAATATACACATATTTAAAATGTTTCATAAATACCTTTCTTATAGTAGAAAGTTGACCCCTATATGCAGTAGAATGGTATAGCCCATGTATCAGTCCTGTGTAATGCATCTACGGCCTAACCAAGACATGGCATCAGTCATGTGACACTCTTTACACCCTGACATTCGGTAAGCCATGTTACATGACATACATGTACTGGATCAGCACACATTTATGTGATAAGTAAATAGGATGAGTGGTGGAATGATGATTTTTATTTTGGTTATTACAGTAATTACATCATTGTGTGCCTGTCTGCAGTGATTGTAGAATGGCTGCCTGTCTCTCCATACCGCATAAAAAATGGAACATATTCTATTTTTTTGCAGTGTTGACAGATCACTGACCCTTTCAAGTTGAATGGGTCTGGATCCGTCTGCAGAATCCGCACAGATGTTGCCCGTGTATTGGGGACCGCAAATTGCAGTCCTCAACGCATGGAACGGCCGACTGACAGACGCGTGCATGAGCCCTAAGTGACAGAGGCATGGCCAGTAACATGTGTATCCTTAAAACTGTGGTGCACGACTCCTAGAGTACTCTTACCACAGAGTGATAGAGATATTTGATAATAAAATGAGATTGTCAATGAAGAGAATATTTGGTAGGAGATTCATCTACCTGAGAATTCTGTGGGCAATTATGACTTTTCTTTGGATAGTCCTGGGAAGACACAGGACTGCGGCATCTCTCTGGTGGATTACTCTTATTGGACCTGTCTGTAGGAAAAGCAAACATAGAGACTGAATACATTATCTATAAGTGCTAATTTGATGATGAGAAAATGTAGTGTTCTCTGCATTACAATAAATCAGATTCTCTTCTTACCAGGTGATGTAAAATGCTGGTGGTCCTCCATGATGTCCTTATACAGATCCTTGTGTCCTTCTAAATACTCCCACTCCTCAATGGAGAAATGGACAGAGACATCCTGACACCTTATAGGGACCTGAAGCATATAAAGACACAGTCATCAATCATCCAGACACATTCAGGGAAATTCATTAATCCTTCATCATCAGAATTCCTGCGGAAAAAAGTTACACATTTTGACAGACTATTTTTGTGCAAAAGTTTTTGATTTACACCTCTCTCGACAATTTTGGAAAGTGGGTGGATTAAAAGGGGGGATAGTTAGCTATGTCAATTAGGTTTATGCCGGATTTATCAACTGCAATTTTATTTTTAAAACAATAACAAAAAAGAATGGAATATTACTCCCCCCCTTCCCCATCCCTTTTGTATAACGCAGGAGTCAGCACCCTCAAGTACTGCAACTGTGGTCAAACTACAACTCCCAGCATGCTCCTCCTGGTAAAATATCTCAGCTTCCCAGCAGCGCTCACCTCTCCAGTCAGCAGCTCAATGATCCTGTTGGTGAGTTCTAGGATCTTCTGACCATTGTCCTCATTTATCACTGAGTGATATGGCACCTCCATGATAGCACCCTGGTTTCTGCTCCATGTTCCTGACACACAGGAACATTTGGGACGTGTGGGACACTCACCAAATGTCTTCTTCACTACTGTGTAATCCTGAGGATACAGACTGAGAAATATCACTATAGATATTTACTATAGACCAGGGGTGCACAACGTTTTCTGGTTGGGGGCCACATTGCCAGACTAAAACAATGATGAGGGCCGAAAATAAAATTTAAAGGGGTATTAAGAAATGAAATACTGAATTTATGGCATATTGAACACACAGTATATACCATTAATGTCTTGTTAGAGTTCCAGGACTCCCATCTAATGGGGGAATACATGAAATATACATGTGAGCAGCCACAAGACATAGACATACATGTCTGCCTCCAGATGGTTGGGGGCCGCACAGAATGGTATCAAGGGCCGTATGTGGCCCCTGGGCTGCAGGTTGTGCACCCCTGCTATAGACTGTCTCTGCATTATTCACCATTGTTCATGTACCTGGTTTATTAACAGAGATAGGATTGTCATCTGAGAATTCCCCTCATTCCCTCACCTCTCCAGTCATGACTTGACTGCATGTGTTAGTAATAGGAACGACTGAAGTTAAATTATGTAATCCCTCACCTCTCCAGTCAGCTGGTAGATGATTTCCAGAGTGAGGTTTAATATACTCTTGATCATCTCCTTTCTGTCCTTGTCTACCCTTGATGGTTTGTTGAGGTAGACAGCCATCGTCTTGATGCAGAAACTGTGAGGAGACATCAACAGGTAATAACTTGTACTGAAGGAAAGCAAAAATGAAAAACAGGAAAATTATTTCATGAGCATTGTTTTTAGCCAGCTGGATACTGAAACATTTAAGTGCTTATTGGAACTTTCTGAAGCTTATCCACACCTACACCCTGTATCCACATTTGGGAACCCCTGAACTGTATGGGTCTATACCTGCCCTTGTTGTGAAGAAATACTCAATCTCAATACTAACTCATTCAGAAAATGAAAAAAATCAGTTGTCAGAGTTTTCTCTATGTATAGAAAGAAAAATATTGCAATTCCATTATTGTTTTTATTCTGCTCCTATAACTAGCACTGATGTGAATGTGGCCTAAAGAGATGCACAGAACATGCAGTACCACACTGTACAGTAGACAGACGATACACTAAGGAGGTATTCACACGACTATATGTATTTTGCAGTCCACAAAACGATACGCAAAATATCAATGACATCCATGTTGCATTTGTTTACTATGAACCGCATTTTATGGCCAAGAATAGGACATGTGCTATCTTTTGCAGAAGGGACATATGGATGTGGAAAGCACATAGAAGACATCCCTGGTCTTTTCACCTCCATATGGCATTCCCACAAAAGATAGAACATATTCTCTACTTGGACTCAAAATGCAGTTTATTGACCTATTCCAGTCAATGATCCACAAAAAAAAGGAAGCAAAGCAGACATCACACAGACATCTCCGTCTCTGTAATTTTTTTCACTGACCCGCAGCAAGTGAAAAACTACTGATGTGTGAACAAACACATTAAAATCAATGGGTACGTGTGATGTTCCTAAAAACTGTGGACAGCACAGATCAGTGAAAAACATGAACGCAGGTGTTTTACTAGTGAAATACCCATACAGATTTCTGTATCTTCTAGCCAATGACATGCCCCACAGATCGACATTGTATATACTCTCATGTTAGGATGGCTCAAGAAAGACTATTATTTGCTGAAAACATTGTAACTTAAGGGACCACTTGTATAGGATTAGCGGAGAGATGCTTTATGTATATGTCAAGGGCAGTAGAAGTGTCCCGTATACACATGATAACACTATGACATAATCACCCATTACCGAGGAGTTATAAGAACAACCACAACTGACGCACACACTGATCACTTACTGAGATGTATGCACATACAGTCTTGTAGGTAAGGACCGGTAGATGCTAGAGTGGAGTTGTTAGAAGGAGGTCTTTGATGTCACTTGTCACATGCTCCTTCATGGTCACATGACCAAATGTGGGAAGTTCTGACAAATTCTGACTACAGGAGCTGTGGAAGGAGGAGGGGCTGTGTGTGCCAGCCAGCTGCCCAGTGAGGGAGGATGTGCTGCAGTCCTGGAGTACACTGAGCAGGTGAGGGCCAGCATATGGAGCTTATATGTGAAGTAGTAGTGGAGTGGAATCTGGTGCAATCATAGGCAGGGGTTTATAGTACAGATCTGGTGTATAATTGCGGGGGGGGGAGTTAATCTGTGAGGAGGGGGCATGTGGTGTATTCTGAGGACATCAGGGGGCAGATCTGAGGGGGTGGGGTTATGGGGTGTAAATCTGTGAGGAGGGGGCATGTGGTGTATTCTGGGGACATGGGGGGCTTTATGGGGTGTTTAATCTGTGAGGAGGGGGCATGTGGTGTATTCTGGGGACATGGGGGGCTTTATGGGGTGTTTAATCTGTGAGGAGGGGGCATGTGGTGTTTTCTGGGTACATGGGAGGCTTTATGGGGTGTAAATCTGTGAGGAGGGGGCATGTGGTGTATTCTGGGGGTAATGGGGGGCTTTATGGGGTGTAAATCTGTGAGGAGGGGGCATGTGGTGTATTCTGGGGGACATGGGGGGCTTTATGGGGTGTAAATCTGTGAGGAGGGGGCATGTGGTGTATTCTGGGGACATGGGGGGCTTTATGGGGTGTAAATCTGTGAGGAGGGGGCATGTGGTGTATTCTGGGGGACATTGGGGGGCTTTATGGGGTGTAAATCTGTGAGGAGGGGGCATGTGGTGTATTCTAGGGGACATGGGGGGCTTTATGGGGTGTAAATCTGTGAGGAGGGGGCATGTGGTGTATTCTGGGGGACATGGGGGGCTTTATAGGGGTGTAAATCTGTGAGGAGGGGGCATGTGGTGTATTCTAGGGGACATGGGGGGCTTTATGGGGTGTAAATCTGTGAGGAGGGGGCATGTGGTGTATTCTGGGGGACATGGGGGGCTTTATGCGGTGTAAATCTGTGAGGAGGGGCATGTGGTGTATTCTGGGGGACATGGGGGGCTTTATGGGGTGTAATTCTGTGAGGAGGGGGCATGTGGTGTATTCTGGGGGACATGGGGGGCTTTATGGGGTGTAAATCTGTGAGGAGGGGGCATGTGGTGTATTCTGGGGGACATGGGGGCTTTATGGGGTGTAAATCTGTGAGGAGGGGGCATGTGGTGTATTCTGGGGGACATGGGGGGCTTTATGGGGGTGTAAATCTGTGAGGCGGGGGCATGTGGTGTATTCTGGGGGACATGGGGGGCTTTATGGGGTGTAAATCTGTGAGGCGGGGGCATGTGGTATATTCTGGGGGACATGGGGGGCTTTATGGGGTGTAAATCTGTGAGGCGGGGGCATGTGGTATATTCTGGGGGACATGGGGGGGGCTTTATGGGGTGTAAATCTGTGAGGAGGGGGCATGTGGTGTATTCTGGGGGACATGGGGGGCTTTATGGGGTGTAAATCTGTGAGGAGGGGGCATGTGGTGTATTCTGGGGGACATGGGGGGGCTTTATGGGGTGTAAATCTGTGAGGAGGGGGGCATGTGGTGTATTCTGGGGGACATGGGGGGGCTTTATGGGGTGTAAATCTGTGAGGAGGGGGGCATGTGGTGTATTTGGGCACATGGGGGGGCTTTATGGGGTGTAAATCTGTGAGGGTGGCATGGGTGTATTCTGGGGGGGGGGCTTCTTGGGGTGTAAATCTGTGAGGGGGGCATGTGGTGTATTCTGGGGACATGAGGGAGCAGATCTTTGGTAAGGGTCTTCATGGGAAGGAAGTTGTGATGTCGGTGGTCACGTAACTTTACTGCTACTCACATGCTGGGGAAAGCCATGGGTAGCGGGCACAGATGGCGACCTGTTCGAGGATGGGGGGCAGAGATGGTGACCTGTGAGCTTGGGGGGGGGGAGTTGGCGACCTGTGTGCTGGGGGGGGCAGTGATGGCGACCTGTGTGCTGGGGGGGGCAGTGATGGCGACCTGTGTGCTGGGGGGGCAGTGATGGCGACCTGTGTGCTGGGGGGGCAGTGATGGCGACCTGTGTGCTGGGGGGGCAGTGATGGCGACCTGTGTGCTGGGGGGGGGCAGTGATGGCGACCTGTGTGCTGGGGGGGGCAGTGATGGCGACCTGTGTGCTGGGGGGGGGCAGTGATGGCGACCTGTGTGCTGGGGGGGGACAGTGATGGCGACCTGTGTGCTGGGGGGGCAGTGATGGCGACCTGTGTGCTGGGGGGGCAGTGATGGCGACCTGTGTACTGGGGGGGGGCAGTGATGGCGACCTGTGTGCTGGGGGGGGCAGTGATGGCGACCTGTGTGCTGGGGGGGGCAGTGATGGCGACCTGTGTGCTGGGGGGACAGTGATGGCGACCTGTGTGCTGGGGGGGGCAGTGATGGCGACCTGTGTGCTGGGAGGGGCAGTGATGGCGACCTCTGTGCTGGGGGGGGGCAGTGATGGCGACCTCTGTGCTGGGGGGGGCAGTGATGGCGACCTGTGTGCTGGGGGGACAGTGATGGCGACCTGTGTGCTGGGGGTGGGCAGAGATGGTTACCTGTCTGGGGGGGTGGGGAAGTGCTGTCAGTACCTTGGGAATAGCTCACTGGGGAGGCACGGGAAGCAGTCGGTGGGTGTGAGGTGTAGACCATGGTGTATCTTATGTCAGGTCTGGTTGAGAGAAGGGGCGCATGGTGAGAACGGACACCTGATCAGACTTGGGGGAGCAGTACAGAGATGAGGTGACCTGGGGTGCAGTACCTGGTCTCGGGGC